>MU853990.1:0-43391 GCA_033297225.1 Diplogelasinospora grovesii | reverse complement strand
CAATATAAGGCAAAAGAGATAATCATGTCTCGCACTATTGCTATCAATATTTCTGTTATTACATTAGTGATATTATTATTTATATTTATGTGACAAGGTGCGCTTGTGTTGTTGCTCGTCCATACTGGGCTTCCCACCGCTTGTAGACCACATCAAACGCCTTTGCATGTGAGATCACTTGGAATATCCGCGACCTTATGGCGATATAGGGGTCTTCACGGCTCTTAAAGTCGGAAGAGAAGAAGAAATGCGCAATGGGTGCTCCAATCTCGGACAGGAGGTGTTCGACGACTCTGGAGCAGAGAATGGTCTTTCCGAACCCAGCTGGTCCATGGATCCAGAGAAGCTTGGCGGATCCAGTTGGGAAGTCGGGCGAAACCCAGCTTCGAAACTCTGGTCGGTCGAATATCTAGTCACATGTGCCGTCTAGTCTCTTTTGAGCAGAGTTCTCGTAGAGGTCATTAGGAGTGTAGCCACCCAGCAGCCAGGCGCTTACGGTTTTCCGCGTCTCGGCTTCACCAATTAGCCAATAGCTAGGACGTACATTACAGGGATGACCAACCTTCCATTTCCTTCTCAATCATAACCAAGACCTGTTGGAACTCGGTAGCCCAAGCCCTATGGTCCGTGGCATGGTCTGAAACCTGAGTTAGTTTGTCTCCAGGGGCAACTGTAACGGGGGTCGCGTACTGTCCAGGTGCCCGGTAGCGTCATGAGAAGCCGTAGGACCTCGCCTTCCGAGACGTGGATCCTTGGCCCCATTGGGAGGCACCAAACTACGCAATCTCCGCACTTGCTCCCCGAGGAGTTCGACTTGGGCCGTGCATTTGACTTTGTCTCGGAACCGGCTCCTTTTAGATTGGGTCAGTGCGCTCTGGCGAGGTCCAGCCTGGCTTCTTGGCAGTCCATGAGTCCCTAGCTTGGGGTCCTGGAACGCATCGTCTGCCTTTGTTACAAGTTTGTTCGATGTTCGATAACAGTCGCTCGACCGTCGAACGCGTCTGTGGATCTTCGAGAGCGCTGTCGTTACCATCGAAGAACCTCCCCTGCTGGAAACCGACAGCCTCGCCCCATCGCTCGAAGCGGAGCTTCTCAACCTCGAATCGAGTTTCTAGGTGATGTGCGTCGGCTCCGAAGTCTCTATACACCACAAACTGGTCGAGAGCCTCCAGGCATGCAGCAAAGACGCGAACGAGTCCGACGGCTGCGCCGGCTGGTCTTTTTAATCCTGGTTCGGTGGTGTTCGCTTGCTCTGGTATGAACTGATGGCTTCCATTTAATGGAATGGCGGGAAAGGGTTCGCGCGTTGGCATCTTCACATCTAGGATCAGTTAGCAACGGAAGTCTTGAAATCTTGTAGTTACGGATTACCTTCTGCTGACCTCCCGGAAGAAAGCGTCCCACCGACATTGCTTGAAAGATTATTGATTTCCGTTAGAAGCCGCCTAAATGCACGCTCTTTCCCCTCGCCATACCAGGGTGGCATGCAGATGTCGAATATACCCTGCAGACTGTAGGCTTGGTCTTCTTCACGTTTGGTCCGGCGGCTTTTTCCCCATGTCATTCGCTCCTTGATGCTGAACTCTGTCGGAGGGGCGCCCCGAAGAGCCTCGACGGGGATACCCGTTATCTCATGAAGTTGTCGCTCTAACGAATTCTTATCGCCGAGCCGCTGGCATTCTGAGGAGAAAAACTCAACCGATCGTGGAGCTATAATCTCTTGAAGCGTCCAGCCCCGAGTGAACCACCTGCTTTTCCGAAAAGCCGCCTCCCAGGCGCCAGAGGAGGCTTGTTCCATTGTCGAAACGTCGGATAGATAGATGTAGCACCTGCGCCAGTTTTGGTACCAGCGGTACATGCTGATGATAGCTTTTGTAAACTCTGTGATGTTCGGCTTGTCAATACAGCAAGTGTCGACCCAGAAGTATTGAAGGCCATCGCGAGCAGCCTGCTCTCCGCAGAACCGAATCTTTCTAACTCCAGCCTTGTCCTGTCCTCTACATTTCATCACCTCTTCGAAGGTAACCTCCTCTTCGTCCTTTCCCCAGGTATGCGAGAAGATAGCGTAAGGGGGAGTGTCTTCGTGAAGATCTTTGGTCAGGCTGAGTTCGCCATCTTTCTCGAGTGTTAAGAGACGCATGGTCTGGCACAAGCGCTGACCATCTTAGTGAAGTATCGTGAACAGCAAGACTTTAGCTGAAACGCCTAGAGACGGTTTCGTGTGATGCCGTAGAGGGTTGAAAAGTAGGCGTGGAAGTGAGGAGTGCAAATGTATAAGCAGAATAGCGATGTTGAGGCAACGGACGGAGTAGTGCGGGGCAGTGCGGGGCAGTGCTTCAGGCGCAGCGAATCTCGACACAGCTGTAATCGCGGAGGGCGGTTAGTTAGTATGTAAGACATTCGAGGCTGGAACAGCCGGGAGTGGCACATTAACCCAGGCTCTTATATCGCAGCATTGCCTGGGCTGCAAGTGCTTCTTCTTTAGCGGGCTGAACAGAGAGGCGCAGCACTTTAACACCGTGGCCGATGCAGACCAGATAGTGACCGTCGCTTCGCACTGCTCGATGTCAGAGAAGCCCTGGCCTAGAAATGAAGCCCAGATTTCTCAATCCCTTCATCCAATGATGATCAGAAGATGGCGGTTGCTGCAGACTCCGCTGCGAATAATGTGCTCATGAACCAGTGCCCCTTATGCCAACCAAGCATGGCAGAAACAGATGATCTTTGGGTCCGGAATTTTTGAGTCAGTCTCAATGCCCTTGAGAACCTCAACCCCATGCTCACGGAGGCCCGAAAAACCGTCAACTTGCGACAATGATGTCGACGAATAACTTGGGAACGAATCCACGAAAATAAATCCAGGAAAAATCTGAACCTTGGCGATCGTGATTAATACACTTTATACCCGGGCACGACTTCCATAAAATGACTGGCAACGGAAATCCACCAGGAAGCTCACAAGAATCTGAACAAAGTGGCTTGTCTTGTCTAAAATCTATGGGCGCCGAATTGGCTAAGTTATGTACATACGGCCCAGGCGGCCTGTGCGCGCCATTTGCGGGTCTTCTTTCTGCTGGCCTGTTTCACGACCCATCTCGCCGGTGGCGCCTCGGGTAAGATCTGCCTACCCAGCCAGCCTGGTCCAGCTCAACTTCGACTTGCACGCGGCCGCGAGCCAGGAGGAAGAGGGCCTCGCGACTTGGGCGGCGCGACAGGTCAGGTCAGAGCTGTTGGAGGATTCATAATGTATTTTCGAGGTCGTTGTCGGTCGTTGTCAGAAAATTTAACACGAAAATGATGTCCCCGCCGATTCGGGTCCTGGCTCCTCACTGTTGAAACCCCTGTTAAGCCATGTACGAGCAGCGCAGACGAAATATGATCAACCGTCGATTTAACTACCAGATACAGTGAGAGTGAAGTTCAGTGAGACGACCTTTAGATACAATCAAAGCGCACCGTCCATAGTCTGCAGCTTACGTGGTCGACCGCGACCTTTCTTTGCTCCTCCGCTTTTGTCCATCTTGGCCAAACCTTTGCTGGCAGCTCGTTGCTTCTTGATTCCGGAACCACTTACACTCTTTCCTTGTCGTGCAATCCTTGCCTTCTTTTCCTCCCACTTCTTAATTAGCTTCGCTGCATTTTTGGCATAACGCTTCGGCCCGAGGCTGGGCGCCCAGACAAACATGTAGTGCGTCTCGCCGTCAACTTCTTCTTCTCCAATTATTTCAACAGCCTCCCATTCACCAGGCGGTATGTCGTCTCCGTCGGGCAAAGCTTCGCCACCTCTCATTGGCGATTCAGAACGAACACTTCTGTCCGAGACTGCCAACTCGTGACTGTTGACGGCTTGTCCACGACGGCTAGAGGTCTTCCGCGGCTCCGGTTCGGCGGCGTGCTGCGGGGACGTGCCGGCGGAAGAAACATCAGCCTCGGGATCGCCACTCTCCAAGGAGGTTGATGTCTCATTGGACGCAGCTCTTGGAGAAGCGTTTAGCGCGATCTCCGACGGATCTGATGGGAATCTGTGGTAATTAGAAATAGCGGGCTGCTCTCCATCATCCTTCCCGGACGTCTCTCTCACGTCCGCAGCATACCGCGTCGCACATCCATCACGGTATATATCATCAGCGCCGCTCATCATGATGTCGTGATGGCCAACTAGTAGGCCAGGACAGCCGCCGTCGCTGCCTAAGTCCGTTGATTCGGTCCGACTGCTTACCTCTTCGCCGGTGGTTGATGAGTTACCGGCCCCGTTTATGGGCGCTTCAGGGACCTGAAAATCGCCACTCTGTCTGGACGGCCATTGTGTATGGCTCGTCGGTTGTAGAGGGATACCGAGGCCGTGGTCCACACGGAAAGTACTGGGCTTCTGTCCATCATCTCGCCCAGAGTTATCGCTCATATCGGCATCGTCTGCTGGCCTTTTACCATCTCTTGACGCGCAAATATGCGGAGGGTCCTTCTGATGGGGATCGGTATTGACTTCATGAACGGATTCTGTGTCCGAGCAAAATTAGCGGACTTCTTAGGCGGAAAAAGGAACCCTGCTATACCTTGATTATAATCATCGGTCCCTAGTGTATGCAACTGAGAAATAGACTCCACCCCCGTGAGGTCAATCGGCTTCAATGGGTCATGCAGCAACTCGTCGATCAGGGGGTATTCGTTGTCAATGTCCATCTTATCGTTGCCAGAAGATGAAGTTTCCAGCTTGTCAATCGGGATTGGAAGACGGCGTCTGCGGGATTTGGAACCGGTCTTGTTTGTGGATTCCTTTGCAGACTCCTTTCCAGACCCCTTTCCGGTGTCATTAGCTCTGTTATCCCGAGCTTTTTGTTGGAGATAAGCAGACTCGTCGAAAGACGGCAAAAATTGTACCATGACAGGCAAATGTCGAATAAATAAACCAACTCAGAGTGTCAGTGTTTAAGGGGAAAGGGTGGTTTGAATGAAGGAGCTCCAAGACGAGGGGGAAACGACGGTTCTTATAGCCGTCGGAGGGCGATCTGTCCTGCCTCTTCTATAGTTACCCCCCTAAAACAATCAGTCTTTTAATGCTCTCTCGCCTACACTCCCGTTTCCTAAAGAGGAATTTTCCCGAACAGGTCGACACAACGCCACCATTTCGTCGGCAGCGGGCTGAGGGGTACAGGGGCTGATTTTCATGCCAGCCCGATCAGGCAGTCCTCCCAGCTGTCCTGAACAGGAAAGAATAGTCGGTCCAATATTTTGGCCCCTGAGTGTCCCCGACTCTCCTGTTTCCTGAGTAGGGAGTTTCCTGAATAGCGCCGACAGCATGCCACGCGTTTCGTCGGCGGCTTGGCTCAAGGGAACAAGGCTGATTTTCATGTCAGCCCGATTAGGCAGTCTTCCTGCGTCTTCCGGAACAGGAAAGAACGATCGGCACAATATTTTGGCCCCTGAGTGTCCTCGACATTCCTGTTTCCTGAATAGGGAGTTTCCTGAATAGGCCGACACCATGCCACGCGTTCATCGGCAGCTCGGCTGAGGGGAACAAAGGCTGTTTTTCATGTCAGCCCGATTAGGCAGGCTTCCTGCGTCCTCCAGAACAGGAAAGAATGCTCGGCACAATATTTTGGCCGCCTGGTGTCCCTAACACCATGCTCCTTGAGTGTAGCACCGCAGCAAGGTGTCCGTGGTACAAAATCTGCCTCGTATTCTCATTTGACGCAGCTTGTCCCATGATCCCTACCCCTTTTTCCCCCTCTTCCGAATGCACCATGCTCTGCGGAAGTCTGTGATTCGAGCTCATACGACCAGGTCCCATCCCTGTACTCATTTGATGTCTCCAGCCGTGGCTCCTCTCGCTTACACTGACCATCTCAGGGTTCTTGATTGGATCGTGTACGAGAGATCGTCGTCCACAAAGGTGACCCCCAGTTAGACTTCCCTAACGAAATCCCCTGAGGCATCATCGTCGGGGCCATCACACCAACCTCGCCACTTTCCCAGATCCGATGGCCCTGCCAAAAGGATGTGACTGCTAACTACCATAGTCCATCAATCTCGTAGTTCTGCTAAGCATCCAGCTGCCGAGCCACCTGGATGCGACTGCAGTGACATCCGGTAATCCCTCGCCGCGGATCGCCTCCTCCGGTTGATCCCTATGTAGGTCTTAGGGGTGAATCGATGTGACAGTAGCGTTACTCTCTGGTCATGCTGTATGAACTCGGCCAATTTCACCTCCGCCGTGATGTGTAGCTGACTGCATGAATATCAGGGGGTCGAGGATCTCATCGACCTGCCTATCACGGCTTCAGCTCAGCCCACGAGCTCCTCCGACGTGTCCGCTATATCGTCCCTCGAGAGAGGAGCCATATACCTGCGTGGCCACGGGCGACTAACGGCCGGACGAGGGGTAGAGGCAAACACGTCATCTTGAGACCTTCTCACTTTCGTTCTCTCTCCGCACGCGTTCAACTGGAACTGTCTCACGAGATCACTCCTTGCCGCAATCGCCACCGTTTCCGCGTACGCGCTGTCCTTTCCCGGAATTTGGCCTTATTAGGCCATATTTCAGGGAGCACTGTAGTTGGCTCCTCCCCGCCGCAGCTTTGACTCATCACATCGTCACGCTTCCGCGGGAGTCTGAGATCCGAGGTCATACCATATAGAGCTATCCTTGCAGCCACTCATTACTTCCTCTTGGGGCGCCTTTCGCTCAGATCAACCATTCGGGATGACTTCTCGATTAGGTGTAATATGGGAGATCATCGCCCCTGGGTCGTCCCCGACGCCACCATCTGTCTCGTCATGCTGGCTCGCCATCCTCCTGCATTTCCTGGCCCGCTGAGAGAATTTGACTGCTGCATGCTTGCAATTTCGTTAAAAAGGAAATGGCGGTCCAAATTGCTGTCGGTCCGATCACTAACGTAGGGATGACGCCACTTCCTCCTAAATGTACCATTCCTAAGATAAGCCTTGTACTCGACCCATGTTGGCCTGTCGTTGTATCGATGTGTCGCGCCGAGCGTCCAAGGCATCTTCGAGAGTGGCTGGTACTAAGGAGATCATCCCTGCGAGGGGGCTCCAGCTGACCCATTGTCTGCTGCCAGACCGGAGACATTCCAGCCCGACGGAAGAATGATCGGTGTGATATTTTGGCCACCGAGCGTCTCCCACGCCTTCCTTATCGAGTGTGCCACTAAAACAAGGTGCCTTCGCCCAAGATCGCTTCGTATCCCCATTTGACGCAGCCTAAGCCCCGCCCTGCCTCTATCCCCTTCCCTCATTCTCCCCCATCTGACGGCATCATGCTCTGCGGAAGTCTGAAGGATCTGGCACCATCCCTGTAGTTACCTGTGTCTCTAGTCGTGGCGCCTCTCGCTCATACCGACCAACTCGGGGCTGTTGATTGGACCACGTCCGAGATCGTCTTCTCTAAAGTCGTCCTTAGCTGAACTTCCTTGTCGACACCTCCTGAGGCACCACTATCTGTTACACGCCAATCTCGCCACTGTGTCACATCCGTTGGCTCGGCTAAATGTGACTGCTGCCTGCGCTGGCTGTGATTGTCGAGCTGCGTCTCCTAACGAGGTGAGGCCTCGTAACCTGGCAGTGATCGGTAGCATGGCCAGCATTATCGGACATGCCGTGGACCCCAACGAAAGTATAGGCCCACTTTCCCTCTGCCGATGCTTCCATCCAGGCAAGATGAGCCTCGTATTCATCCCCGCGCAGAGATGTGACTTCCGGCTGCTCCACCCTTGGGTTCTTTCTCTTCATTAGAGGCAATCAAGAAGGCACAGCTCATTCCGATCCCTGTGATTGTCGCGCGACGGCCTGTCGTTGGATCGATGGATCATGCTCGGCGTCTACGACGCCTCCGCGATTGGTTCGTGTAGAAGAGACAGGCTCTGCGAACGCGCCCAAGCTGACCATCTTCCGGGAGGTACACAACCGTCAGTCTAGACAATCCATGACCTCGCTCTCCTAGCGCTCATTGGCTTGGCCAAAGCATGCCATTGCTGCTAGACTGGACACGTCCTAGATTGAGACGATGGTCTCCACAACCCCCTGAAGACGACGGCAGCGGTCGGCTGGAAAGCGCAATTCCTTGGCATGATGCATATCAAGACGAGCGGATCAGGCGGCACATTGATACTGGTAAGTTCGGGCTCGGCGATGCGTACCAAGACAGAATCCATGCAATCCGAGACCGAGGCAATTTTCTCGCAATCTTAGTTGAAGGTGGGCGACTCGGAGATGAGGCGCTGCCTGGTGCCTAACAATCCCCTGGAGAGGTAGTCGTGTTAGCTTTTGTGGTATTGATTGGAAAAGGCCGGGAGATGGGATCGAGCATTGAGGACAGGGGAATCGGACGGGGCAGCCCGATCACACACGACACTGACAGGAGCATTCGAGCCGAAAAGGAACGGTAAGAAGCAGTAGAGGAGGCTGCAACAGCGGCTGGATTAGACAAGTATGAGAAAAGAGAGTTCGATTGCGCGCTGTGGTCGCTGTAGTCATTGTGGTCGTTGTGAACACTTGTAGTTCTCGGTAATGGTCAATAGCGAAAGGGTGGGCCAGACGAGAAACGGAGGGAAAACGGTCTGACGGACGGCGAGGACTTTATAGCCGGCAGAAAAGGTACGTACTTGTATGGCCTTGAGGCAGAAAAGCCGCCAAAATTGGCGGGGTGGGGGTTACTGCCTGAGGCATGAAAATGGCTGCCATTTCCTGAACAGGAAGCCGCTGATTCCAGCGGGCGTTCCACGTGGAAGAAAATAACTATATTAAATTTTCTATTTATAACCTATATGGTTATAAAAGAAACTTATATCAAATTTTAATGAGATAAATGATATAAGAAGAATTCTACTAATATTTATATTTTAATAATACGTACTTAATATTAATATCATTCTTTAATCTTAAAAGATAAAAGCTAGCTATTTTCATAAAGTCTTAAGTATATCAGGAGTCTTTTACGTTATTTAATAATTAATAATAAAGCTTTTAATTTAGGTTATTTTAAAAGTATATTTACTTACTAATTACTACCTTATATATTTATGGTAATAAAGTAAAGTAAATAAAACCGAATACCTTTTACGTATTTTAAATGCTTACTTAAAATAAAGCTATTTTAACGAAATGATGCTATTAAGCATCTGATTGGATTAATAACAACTCATAAGGAATAATATATTAAGGTATATATTATAATAATAAAGGTCATAAAATAAACTTAAGGCGGTAGTCTTTATTTAAGTTTCTCACTTTAAATATCAGATAAGATAAAGTTAAGTTTAATTTACTAGGGTTTTAAATTTTTTTTTTAGGATATTATTTTAAAACTCTTTATAAATGTTTATATATCCGAATATTTTAATATTAATATCTTTAAAATATAAAGGATTTTCTTTTTACATTAAGTTTATTTATTTTTTATGCTTTTTAATTATTTATAATAGTATATAATTAAGAATTAAAGCTATTTATAAATTATTAACGTATGCATTATTCTTAATTAAGATACGAATTTATCTTAATATTAATAATAATACGATAAGTTAGTTAAAATAGTTTTTTATTAAAAACTATTAAAGGGACTCCGCTCATTACCTCGTTATAGAATGGGGTTTTCAGTAAAAGAGAGTTTTAATTTAAAATTTTACGTTGCTTAGGATCTTAATTAAATGTTAACTTTTACTATTCTTCCATTTATTAAAATATAAAGGGTTTTTACTTATACATTATATTTATTTTTATTTTATTTTTTATTTTTATTTTTCTAGTAACTATACTGGTTTTTTTATTTATAAGCTATATAATTATAAAAGAGACTTATATTAAACTTTAATAGGATAAATGATATAAAAATAATTCTACCGATATTTATATTTTAATAATATATACTTAATGTTAATATCGTTCTTTAGCCATAGAAAATAAAAGTTAATTATTTTCATAAAGTTTTAAGTATACCGAGTTATTTAATAACTAATGGTAAAGCTTTTAATTTAACTTATTTTAAGAGTGTATTAACTTATTAATTATTACCTTATATATTTACAGTAATAAGGTACAGTAAATAAAATAAAATACTTTTTACGTATTTTAAATACTTACTTAAAGTGAGGCTATTCTGATAAAAAGGTACTATTAAGTATTTTATTAGATTAATAACAACTTATAAGGAATAACGTATTAAAGTATATATTATTAGCTTTAAGGCTTACGTTATACTTTAATAAGGTAGGCTTATTATCATTCTTTAACTTTAAAAGATAAAAGTTAATTATTTCACAAAGCTTTAAATATACTAGGAGCTTTTTACGTTATTTAGTAATTAAAGGTAAAGCCTTTAATTTAAGTTATTTAAAGACTGCTATAAGCTATTAATTATTACCTTATATATTTACTATAATAATGTAAAGTAAATAAAATAGAATATATATTATATATCTTAAATATTTACTTAAAACGAAGGTATTCCGATGAAAAAGTATTATTAAGTAACTTATCGGACTAATAGCAGCTTATAAGGAATAATATATTAAGGTATATATTGCTAGCTTTAAAGCTTAAGTTATACTTTAATAAAGTAAGCTTATTATCATTTTTTAACTTTAAAAGATAAAAGTTAATTATTTTCGTAAAGTCTTAAGTATATTAAGAGCCTTTTACGTTATTTAATAACTAATAATAAAGCTTTTAATTTAACTTATTCTAAGAATATATTTACTTATTAATTACTACCTTATATATTTATAGTAATAAGGTAAAGTAAATAAAACTAAATACCTTTTACTTTTTTTAAATGCTTACTTAAAGCGAGGTTATTCCGAGGAAAAGCTGCTATTAAACAGCTTATTTAACTAATAATAGCTAATAAAGAATAACGTATTAAGATATATATTAGAGTAATAAAGGTAATAAGATAAACTTAAAATAGTAATCCTTACTTAAGTTTCTGACTTTAAATACTAGATAAAATGACGTTATAAGGTTCGATTTATTAAGGTTTTTTTTTTCTTTTTTTCATATGTTATCTTAAAACTTCTTATAAATATTTATACATCCGAATATTTTTATTAGAAGTTACAGCTTACTTACACACGTTTAATTAAGGTTAAAAGTAATATCTTACTTATATTCTGTTTTCTAGCTAGCTAATTATTAGCCTACGTAATTTATTATAGGAGGGAGCTTCGGAATAGCCGTTCTATTAATGGATCATTATTCATCTACATTTATAAGCCTTCAGGCTAACCAGCTAATTAAACTTCTCTAGCTCCCGGGCGCTCCTTATCTCTTATGCTAAGCGCCTATTTCATAACTTTAATAGCTTTCATAGCTTCTATAGCTTCTTATTAGCTAGATCCACTGCTTCTACGCAGTTAAGGGGTCTTCCTTTCCTAAGCACCTCACTACTTACTCCGGTCAATTTAATAACTTAATAGCTAAGCCGAGCTTAATACTTATTTAAAACGTAAAGTATCGTATATCATAGGAGATTATATGTAGTAAAGCATACTACTTTACATATTAAGTTATATACGCCTTAAATTATATATTCTTTATATAAAGCGTAGCTTAAATAAATTACTAAGCTCTCTCCTTTATTATATATATATATCGAGACCTTCGTTTAGTCTCTTTTATATTAATTAAAGAACTCTTTTTAACCTTTTGCAATGCTTTCCTTATAGGATTTATAGCTCCCACATTTATATAACATCGTATTAACTATATAGTTTATAATTTATAATAGTAAAGAAAGTAGTATAAGTAACTTAACTCTTAATAACTAATAAAGGATTTCTCTTTATTAGTTTTAATAAATTAATTACTATATATAAATATCTTTTACTTTCTATAAGGCATTAAAATTTATATATAAAAGAACATCTTTATATCTTATATATAAATCATTCTTTTATACCTTTAACCTTAAACTTAATAATATAGTACGTACTTAAATACCTCTTTAGTTTAAAAGATGGAAGATTTAATTTAAATATAATTAATTTAGCTAAAGATTATAAATACTAACGAGGTAGTAATTATATTAATGTAAAACCCCTTTAAGCTTAAAACCTATTTGCTAATAAATTTCCCGGCAGTTTTAAGACTAATAACGGTTAAAATAAGATATATTTATAGCTTTATCTTTTACGAACTTATTTATAATGCCGATAATTATAAACCTTGTTTAATAACGTAAGCATTAAAAGGGGTAAGTTATTTATAAGGGGTTTTCTTCTCCTTAAAAGTCTATATATATTATTATAAATAAGTTTATAATCCTATTACGTTTAGTAGCTAAGTAAACTTATATAAATAGCTAATAACCTTACTTTAAAGCTTTTAAGGGTTTTCTTTATGTCGATTAAATAATTAATAAAGTTAAATTTAGTTGTCGCATCCGAACCTATTATTTTTAATAATATATCTTTATCCCCCGGATAATTATTTAAATACTTAAAGATATTATAAACTATAAGTAAATGGTTAGTTTTAAGAGTTAAAGGGGTTATAATGCATTTAAAAGGCACTTTCTTTATTAATTATTATTTAAATATCAAAAAGTTTATTATATTTTATTATCTATTATAATATAAATATAATTAAGCACTTAAAGGATAATACGCCAGTAAATACTTAATGTAAAATAATTTTAAACTTTATATCGATATTTTCTTTAAAACTATATAAAAAAAATTAAAAAATAAGAAGTATTAAGCTAACGGCTTATTTAAGCATTAGATTTTATCGTTATAAGAGGATAAGAGGGCACTTTATATGTTTACTTATTTTAAGAATTTATATCATTTACATTTACTTTTCTTTTAGTTTACCTTTTTAAAAAATTCTTACTTTAACGCTTATTATGTTAGCTAAAGGAAGGCTAAGAATAGTTAAGTGATTTTAAGGTCGCTTTTTATTTAAGTAACTTATATACTATTAACAAAGTTAGCTTTTTAATAAGAAGATATAATTTTAAAAATAGATATTAAAGCTATAAGTAGTTTATAAGCTTATAAACTTTAATTAAGGTACGTACCTACATTTAATATTTTAAGAATATATAGTTATGGTATTTTTATTAATCTTAACCTTTAAGGTTTTAAAAGGAAACTATGCATTAAACTTATTTCTTATTTAACTTCCCTTTTTATAAACTTAGTCTTATATTAATTACTATCTCGAGGTAATACGTATGTCGTTTATAGTTTTATTAAGTTATTTTTAAACGTATATAATGTTTTAACTTACATCCGTACTATTTTAAAATATAATCCCGTAAATATAATAGCTAAAGAATTTTTCTTTATAAGTAAAGAAAATAAGCTTTATATAAAACTAAATATTGCTTTATTTAATAAACTTAAGGACTTAAAGTATAACTTAATGACTTTATTTTTAATTAATAACGTTAATAATAAGATAATTTAATTTATAACGTTAAAATAAATTTATTAATATAAGGACGTAAGTATTTCTTTATATAGCTCTTATAGTAACTTTAATACCATTAATTATATACTTAAATATAATAGTAAAGTAAGGATTAATGTTAATAAGAGCTCGATTCACTCGCCGTTTTATTTTAAAAAGCTCCTTTTATTTAGAAATTATTTAGAGATTTATTTAAATTATATAAGTAATTATAATAAACGCTTTATAAGGTACGAGAGCGTTATTAAAATTATTAATATAAGGATAATTATTTACTTTATAAACAACTTTAAAGCATTAAAGGTTATTAAGGTAATAGTATTTAAAGAGATAAGGCTTTAAGTTATACTTATTATATTCATAAAATACTAAGTTAAAGAAGGAAAGAACTATTTATAAGAGTAAGAAAGAAGGTGTTAAAAGTTACGGCTTACTTACATACGTTTAATTAAGGTTAAAAGTAATGTTTTACTTATGTTCTATCTTTTAGCTGGCTAATTGCTAGCTTACGTAGTTTATATAAGAGGGAGCTTCGGAACAGCCATTTTATTAACGAATCATCATTCATCTACATTTATAAGCCTTCGGGCTAACCGGCTAATTAGACTTCTCTAGCTCCCGGGTGCTCCCTATCTCCTACGCTGAGCGCCCATTCCATAACTTCAGTGGCTTCCATAGCTTTCATAGCTTCCATGGCTTCCTGTTAGCTAGATCCACTGCTTCCACGCAGTTAAGGGGTCTTCCTTTCTTAGGCGCCTCACTGCTTACTCCGGTTAATCTAACACACCCCCTTAAGTGAGCCTATAGGGCGCGCTTAAACCAGATATGTAAAGCTACTCTTAGTCTTCGTAATTCATAGTTTCTTTTTCACTAAGGACTTCTTTCCGTCGCTTGGTGATCCTTTCTTCGATATCTTTTAAGTTTATCTGCTCCAGGAAACTTTCCCATGCTCCCTTTAGCAGGGCTTTAGTCATTCTATCTGCCATTATCTCGGCGCTTTTAATGTAACAGACTGTAATGTCTCCGTTCTAGACTTCTTAACGTAACCAATAGTTGTGAATATCCATGTGCCGTAAGTTAGTCTTAAGGGTAGTGATTTCTGCGTTTACTAGCCTGATGGTTTACGCATTATCACACTTTATTTAAATGCATGTATCGATTTCGACTCCCAGTTCCTTAAGCAATCTGCTTATAAAGAGAGCTTCCTTTGCGGCTTATAATAGTGCTAGTAGTTTAGCCTCTGTTATTAACGTTATAACCGTATCTTGCTTATTAGCTCTCTATTTAATCATCCCTTTAAATAGCTTCATTGCGTAGGCTTAAGAGCTCTTTTGATCGACTGTGTTGTTAATAAATAAAGCGTCACTAGTGACTCGGAAATCGTTTTCTCCGCCGTATTGGAGCGCTAAATACCGTATTTCTTATAAGTACAGGAGCACCCTATCTGCCGCGGCCTGATGTTCGGGTCTAGGATTAGTTGCGTAGCGAGTTAACCTCGAAATAGTAAAGGTAACGTCGGGCCGTGTAATCACCGCTGCGTACAGTAAAGAACCTACTTTTCGTAAGTATGTAATAACGTCGGTCTTATTAGCTAAGCCTTTAAAAGGGAGGAGCTCTTCTTTAGCTATTAGTGTGCTTACTATAGCGCCTTCCTGAGTTTAAATATTATTTCAGCCTTTCGATGGCCGAGAGACATCTTTATAAACACCTCTTCATCGAGTTCTACGTTCACGAAAGCGTTAACTGCGTCGTATTGTAGTAGCTTAAGATCATACCGAGCCACGATAGTGATTAGCATTCGAAAGGATCTTCCTGCTAAGGTTGCTGCATAGCTATTAACGTAAGGGTCGAGAAGCTATTAATCACCTATTATAATGAGCCTCGCTTTTACCTTATCGAACTTATTATGCTTATTAAATTTATATACATATACTTACTTACAGTTTAGGATCTCCTGTCCTTTAGCTCTTAAGTCTCTTAAGCTAATTTTCACTTAAGACTTTATGTCCTTATAGCTTTATAAATGTACTTTCTCTGCTTCTTTAAATAATCTTCTTAAAGGGTGGTTCTTAAGCTCTCTGTAGCTCTTTAAAGGTGGTGGGAGGTCTTTACGGTATAGTGACTAAGGCTTCTTTAATAACCATTCCACGATAGCTTTTATAAGGACCTTCTATCTTAAATTAACTACCTTTCCTGCCTGGGTCCCTACGAAGAAAGCGCTTTATTAGCATTCCATATAGTGCATCTTTAAAGCAGCTAAGGTATTCTTTAACCTTAATTAACTTACGCTTAATTAGCTCTTAATGCTCATTTCCAGCCTTAATTAGCTTATGCTTAACTATATTCTCTTAACATTACTATTAAAAACCTTTAACCTTAATTAGCCTACGTTACGGCTTAGTTAAAGTATTATCTTTTCTTATAACCTTAATTAACTTATACTTAGTTAAGGCATTAAGGTTTGTTTCCCTTCTTCTCGCTTTAATTAATCCACTGCTTCTTTCTTTTTCATAAAGCATCCTTTAGGGTTTAGAAAGGGCGGCTTCTCTAACGAGGTTATTATAACTGCCAGCATTGCTGCCGGTGGTAAGGGTGGTAAAGTAAGAAGAAGCTTAAATCTAGCCTCTATATACTCTTTTAACCCTAGCTAATCCTTAAAGCCTTAATTAACTGCTTCTTATAGTTTAGCATCAGTATTCTTAGTCACTTCTTACGCCTTAAATTCGCTTTCTATAAAGTCCTTTAAGTCTCTTACTTCTTAGAAATCTTCCTTTAATGGTTAAACTTACTTATCTTAATTTTCTTACTCTCCGTTTTATAGCTTCTAAATCGACTTGCTGAATATCATCTCGCATTTTCTAAAGGTTCTCATTAAAGAAGCTTTTCTCATCGATGATCACGTCTCTTATAACCACGACTTTATTAAGCGCTAAGTTCTAAATGCAGTAAACATTCATCGAATTATAGCTAATCAGATAGTTAATCTAAGCCTTAAGATTCATATGTTATTTATGGTTTTCCCGCTTTATAGCTTCCGTGGTAAGGGAGTAAGCTCTGTAGCTAAATGTTTATAGGTAGGCTTAAGATAGCTTCGCAGTTCTTAATATCTCTCTTTAAAGTTAGCTGAAGAGCTTTACTCCTACTCTTATTAAGCGCATCTTATCTATTACTATACCTTTTAAGCATTTAGCGCCGCCATTTAGTGCTTACGTATAAGGAGGTGAAGGCTTGATTCTAATGCTTTAAAGCTTAATGAAGTGTTTCACTTCAGGTTTAATAATAACCATTTCGTTATCGCATTTAATAACTTTAACTTTAATCCTATATTAGCGTTCTAATAAGCTTAATAGGATTTTCAGCGCGGTGATAATTAATGCCGCGGTTCAATCTTTTAAATAAAAGTCCTATATATAGCTAGTTATACGATATGTTATTAGTATTTAGCTAGAATAGCCTTCCTAATCTTTCTCGTAATCGTAAAAATCGATCACCAGTCTTTCTCCTACTCCTTCGCGTAGCTCCTTAAAGTAACGCCTTATTTAACGCTTTATTTTTCCTTATGCGCAAGCATCACATTCTGCTATTATAATGCCCTTAATTCGCACCCCTTAAGAACTATTAATAAGATGTTCGAGAGCTCCTAAGCCTAAGTGACTGAGATGAAGATGCCATTTAAGCGCATTCGCTCTTACTAGCCTTCTCTTAATCCATGTATTAAATTGGTTCTTACGTGTAAAGAAGGTCGCTTTATTAACGTCTTTTAAGATGTACTTTATTACGAATTAGCCGTGTTATTCGGTTAAGGTGCATAAGACTGATCCGTTTAATCATTTTAAGAGCGTAAGATTTAATTTATTATCCTAATAAAACCCTCTTTTACGTAGCTTTCGTAAGGAAACCAGGTTATAAATAATTTCTTTATAGTATGCTACGTTATATAGGCGTAAAAGTCTTTTTCTTCCGGCTAGCATTTAAACCTTAATATTCACTTCACCGTAGCCTTAAATCGGTATTTAGTAGTCACCTGCTTAAATGTAATCGCTTAACGCCGCTCTTTTAAACTTTAAAAAGCGGCTTATTTAATTAAAAATGTAGAGGGTAGATTTAAAGTTAAGTATTACTAAGTGTATAAGAGGATAAGATTAAGTTATGAATGCTGATCCCTTTATAGTTATAAAGCTTGCTCCTTAATCTCTACTATCCTCTTAAGCAGTTAGGAGCGCTTTAAAGATTGCTCCTTCTATTTTAAATCATTAGTTATTAAATGTTTTTTCTTTTTCTTCTATTTCCTTAGCTCCTTAATCTCCTTCTTCAGCTTTTTATCCTCCTTAAAGGCTTTATTTACCTATTCTTATATCCTTTTAAAGGGTTTAAACTAGTTTAAGGCTAGCTTAAGGAACATGTAGTGGCATCTTTCTAATATATAGTAAGGTAGCTTATACGTACTGCATTTAAGCTTATCTGTTAAATGCAACTGCTGCGCCATTATCGTAAAAGATGATTGCCTAATTTTTTAAGACTTTGCACGCAGCAGGGTTTATCTGCTCATTCCAACACACCCCCCAGCTAAAGCACGTAGGGCTCTTAGCTGCAGGACTTAGCACAACTGCGGATTGTTTTACCGTATGGCTGCTCTTTCCTGAGTAACCCCCGGATCATTCCCGGGCAGTCCACGGACTAAGTAACCCCTCTTTTTTCGGACGAGGTAGTGCGCTGACCAGGAATTGAACCTAGGATCTTTTAAGAAGCTCGAGCCGGGCTCATAACTATTGAATGCAACTGCTGCGCCATTGTCGCAAAAGATAATTGCCTAATTTTTTAGGACTTTGCACGCAGCAGGGTTTATCTGCTCATTCTAACATTATCCTTAAACTTCTCACCCGTTAACTGCTTCCTCTTATTATTTCTCTTCTTTCGGTGGTCTTCTCCCTCGCTCTTATTATCTTATCGTTAACTATTATAAAAAGAGCCTTTTCCTACCTCGGGTTTAGTCTTATTATTTATAGTGAGTAGTTACTTATTAACTGCGTTAATAAGTTTATAGTAGTTAAGAGTACCTCTCTCGATCTTTACGTGATATATTATATTAAAAGCCTAAATCCAGTACTTTTACTTTAAGTCTAATCCTTTAATTACCTTTTTAAAGTCGTTAAACTAATCTTCCATATTTTAAATCTTAAGCATAGCATTCTACCTTACTTTATAGAATGCTTGCTCCTAGTCTAAAATCTACTTACTTATATCGCGAGGCAGCTTCGTAAGCAGTTTAACTGCTTATTAATAATTGCTTTAAGTAAATATCCTTTCTTCTACTTTCATCCTTCCCACTTAAAGCTTTAAGCTATTATATCATTCTTTAATGCTGGTTCCGGTAGGACATAAGGTTTTAACGAGATGTAAGCTAATTATTAACGTAACTTAGTTCTTAAAGGCTTTAATCTTATCGGTCTATTTATTATAGTCGGCTTAGTTTTATTTATAGAGTGAGAGCGCCACTTAATAGTTTGCTCGTCCTTTAGATGAGAGCTCTATAATGCTTTATAGTTCGTTCAGTGGTCCGAGTTCCTTCCTCTTTTCATATGCGCCTACCTATAGTCTTTAAGGCTTAATAAGGAATTCCTCTTAATTGTAAATTTCGGAGTTAATCTTATCCTATAGTTAAGATACGTTTGCCTTTAATTTAAACTCGTTATTTTAATCCTCCCAGTCCTTAAAGCTAGCGAGGAAGATCTTCTTATCGTTTATTAACATAGTTATTTTAATGTTATTAGGTGCTTATAAGCGGTAGATAGTGGTGTTACCGTAAGGGAAGTCATTTACGAGCCAGGCTTATAATTATTAAAAGTCACGGCTTACTTACACACATTTAATTAAGGTTAAAAGTAGTATCTTACTTGTGTTCTATCTTCTAGCTAGCTAATTACTGGCTTACGTAGTTTATATAAGAGAGAGCTTCGAAATAGCTATTCTATTAATGGATCATTATTTATTTACATTTATGAGCCTTTAAGCTAACCAGCTAATTAAACTTCTCTAACTCCTAAGCGCTCCCTATCTCCTGCGCTAAGCGCCCATTCCATGACTTTAATGGCTTCCATAGCTTCCATAGCTTCCATAGCTTCCTGTTAACTAGATCTACTGCTTCCACGCAGTTAAGGGGTCTTCCTTTCCTAACCGCCTCACTACTTACTCTGGTCAATCTAATAGAAGGCTTTTCTATATAGTGTAATTATGCATGAGCCGTAACAGTAAAATATACACCGCTTAAGTATATGGGTCATAGCAGTAAAACGCACACCACTTAATAAGGGTGCCACACGCTAGTGCTATAACATTACCCTTCCCTTCTAGAAAAAGGCTCGCCTTAAGCCTTATAAAAAAGAAAAAAAATAATGCTTTTAGCTGGAATCGAACGCGAGATACTTCTTAAGTAAAGGAAGAGTCCCCTTAAGGATTTAGCTAAATACTAACTTTACTTATAAATTGCTTACTTATTAAATTAGCGTGATCGGAACTTTATATAAGTAAGCAGCGTAACTCCATCACTTCTTCCACGTAACCCTTTTCCGCGTCGATCTATGTAATGGCTTCCTAATATTTCCTTATATCGGTAAGTTATCCTTTAAATATAAAGGATTAAACTTATTCTTTAAGCTAGCATTAATTTAAGCTTATAGTTACTTTAGTAGCTTAGTTATGTTTAAGTTCTCATTATAAAATCGTTACAATTTTAAGGGAGCATTCTTAAACGATTCCACATTATACTAAGTTAGGTTTAGGTCTTATCTCGTTTATTTAACTTAATATTATACTTTATTATAATAAGTCCGTAATATTATAATATAGTTAGCCTCTTACTCCTCTTCGTGGTTAATTTTACTTATAAGGTTCTTTACTTCTTACTTAAGCAGCGAGTTATTTAAGTATTTACGCAGTTTATTTATATAAAATACTTTCGAATCGCGCTAGCTATTAAGAACTTTTAGTAAGTAAGAATATCTTACCATTTTAAGTACCTTATAATGCTACTTAGTTAAAGGGAAATCTAACTTATCGCTTAGCCAGTTAGTTAACTAAGCTTTTTTAATAATAAAGACTTTATTACTTACGCTAAAATCCAATATTCTCTTATAATGGTTAGCTTATTCGGCCTACTTTATTTAAGTATAGCTTATTATTATCTTAACGTACTTAACATAGTCTTATATTTTCTATATAATAGCTTATACTTCCTCTCGGTTTATCCGTTCCTTAAAGGGTAGCTCTTATAGTTCTTACAGCTTCATGCGCGCTTACTAATTAAAGGGCATTAACATTATAAATCCTATTATCACTTCGTAAGGCTATAGTCTTATACTATTATATAGAGTACTTATCTACATTACATTCATCATAAGGATCACTCGCAACTAGTTATCTTAATAGTGGTTAATAAAGGGGTATAGCTATTAATTTAAGTATTTATTCATTATTTTAACCTAGCTCGGGATCTATAAATGTCTTAATGAGGATAGTTTCCATTTAATGCTTAAAATCTTTAAGAGCTTATTTATAAAGTTTATAATGAATTAAGGATCCTAGTTACTTATAACTTCTTATAAGAGGCCGAAGATTTTATAAAGCTCTTCGTAATACATTAACGCTACGTCTTTAACTATTACTATAAACTTATATAGTACTATTTAAAGCGCTTTACTTAATTAATTAATTATAATTAACGCGTTATTATAACCATACTTATCCTTTAATATGTTATTAAAGTTTATCGTTATAAATATTTAATATCATAAAGGCGCTAGTAGTGGCTTTAGTAGCTTAAGGGTTTATCACGCGGCGACTTCGCTATACGATATAAGTAGTTAGTTACGAACTAGTTTATATCGCCGCTTATTTCGGACCACTAATACTAGGCTATAGTTACTTATCTTATTTCATTACGCCTTAGGTAAGTTATAACAATCTTAAAGTGTATTTTTATTAAGAGCTTTATTCGTAAGTTACTAGTTTTCGGGATAGTAAGTCATTTATTTTAAAGGATAAGGAGACCCTTTATATTAATATTCGGATCTACTTTCTTTACCTTCTCTCGAGATATGGATAATAACAGATCATGTTTATTAGCTTTAAGAACCTTATCCATTAGTAAAAAGCCTGAGAGAATAAAAGGTCCTTTATACTCATTTAATACTGATAAAGACGTTTTTATAGCGGGTCCATTTACGTTAACTTGTCGGAAGATCGTTAAAGTGCGATATATATCCTTCTTTACTTTCTATGTTTTTATTTTATTAAATTTCTAAGATAACGCGTTAATTATAACATTCTCCTTTCCTAGCTTATAAGTTATATTAAAGTTAAATGATACTATTATTCTTATCCACCCGGCTTATCTTTAACTAAGTAAATGCTTCGTAGTAAAGTACTTTAAGGCTTTATAATTTATAATAACGAGGAAAGGATGCTTAAGTCCTTATAACTCCCTTCGTTAAGCTTCTAAAGCTATTACCATTATTATTAGCTCTTTATCATGGATCAAGTAATTATGCTTAGGTCCTTTTATAGTTAAGAAGTAATAAGCTACCGGATGCTACTCGTCATTATCTAGGTCTTATTAAGATAGTACTTTAACCACTACTTCGTTTAATGCATTAGTTTCTACCTTTATCGGTAAATGTGGCTAGAAATAAGCGAGTACCGGAGTACTTATTAGTAACTACTTTAATTCTTTAAACCATGCTTACCATTTTACAGTTTAAATAAAAGGTTCCTCTTTTTTAGTTAAGGCGTATAATAATTTCGCCCGGCGGCTATACTTTAATATAAACCTTTAGTAAAAGTTATAGAAACTTAAAAACGATTAAATACCTTTAACATTAATAGGAATCATCCAGTCTTTAATAGTAGTAACCTTAATTAAGTTAATGGTAATACCTTTTATACTAATAATAAATCTTAAAAATTTAATCTTTTAAGTATAAAATTCACACTTCTTTATATCTGCTTATAAGCTAGCATTACGCAGCCTTTATAAGACTTTAATCACGTGCTCGCGATATAAGTTTAAGTTATTTAAGAAGATTAAGATATCGTTAATATAAGCGCTGTAAAAATCATTTAAATAGCCTATTAACGCATTATTAATATATCATTAAAACATCGTAAGCCTATTAGTTAAACCGAAAGGTAACACCTAGTATTTATAAGCATTATACTGAGTGCGGAATATAGTAAGATCTTTATCCTTCAGCTTTATCTTAATTTTATAAAATGCTTACTATATATTTATTTTAATAAAGATCTTCACTTACGTTATACGTGATATAATTTCATTAATAAGCGGTAAGGGGTACTGATCCTTCTTAGTAAGAGCATTTAACTTCTGGTAGTCCACGTAAAATCAGAAACTTATTTCATTAAGCTTTAATGTAAAGAGTACTAAAGCCGCTTATACTGTAAAGCTAAGGGTTATAAAACCTTTATTTAAGTTCTTAATAATATATTTCCGGCATAGTTCTAGTTCTTTTAAGGACATCTTATATAAGGGGCTATATCTTAATTCTTTTAACCATCGACTATCCTTTAAGTCTATTTAATAATCCTTTAAGGTATATTTAAGAAAGGTGTTTAAATCCACCTTACTAAATACATTTAAATAATTATAATATTCCTTAAGAATAGCTTCCTAGATTAGTTGCCTTAATAGCTCTTCTTCTTTTATTAAGAGGTCAGCTTTCTTACTAGCAATAATCTTATCGATCTTATATAAGCACGTAATACTTATTACATTTAAGTCGACCATATGGGAGAAGATTAAGACTTCCATTATAGTAATACTTAAAGGTTTATCTTTATATCACTTAATAAAGTCTTTATATAATTAGTATAGTCTCTCTATATCCCTCTCCTATTTTTTATTATCCTTAACCAATGACTATAATGATAATGATTCCGTTTCTAGGATCAGCTTCTTTTAAGTTACTTAAGCAAGAGTTTACTCTATAAAGGCAAGGGGTTTATCTCGTAAGCTTAGGTTAATGACTTTTAGGTTTCGTTATAATATCTTAATAGGTCCTTAAAGAGGGGAGTTAAAGCTTTTCATCGGTTTAACTTCCTTTTCCATCTTTAAGGCAGCCTTAAGTTCTTTAATTCGTTTAAAAATTTAAAAGCTAGCTCATCGCTATTAGTCCTACTTATTTATTCGAGCTTCCTAGCTAGTAATATCTTTTTAATACTTTGGATTTTAAAACAGTTAGTTATTTTCATTTATAAGGATAGTTTTTTATTATATAAGGTCTAGTAACTAGTCCGAGGGAAATAAGACTTTTCGTCTTTAAGAATCTATTAACAGGTTATACTGTCTTAATTAATACTATCTTAATATAATATTATAATTTATCTTTACCATTATTATCTATTCCTCTTTAATAGTTCTCCCTTATATAATAATGTCCACTTAAATTATAGTTTTTATTTTCTAAACTCTATCTCTACTATATCCACCGATTCGTCGTAAAGTGAAGTTATTAGTTATAGTAATATAAAGGATCTTTTAAAGTCTCTTTATAAAAGTAAGGTTTATAAACATATAGCCGTTAGCTCTCGAATCGATAAAAGCATCTTAAGTAATTAATAATAATCCATTATTAACTATAATATAAAGATAAACTAAAAGCTCTCCTTTAAAGAAGGATTTTAAGTTTGTCTTTAATATATAAGGAATGTCTTTTAGCATTACATTTAGTTTAAATACCTTTACTAATTCCTCCTTTAGATAAGAGTTTACTTCACTTAAGGTAATTAGTTTATTAAGCGGTCGCTATCGCTATTTAGCTCCGTGATACGGGGGCTTTATTCCGTATTATCCTTATTATTTTAGCTACTTTACTTACTAACGAACTAGTTAACGATAACTTAAAGCCTCGCATTATGTTTTATAACTAATTTCTCCTTATTAAAGTAAGTAGCTTTAATATATTCTTTTTCTTTACATATAAAACATCTTCCTTTTAAGAGTAACTTCTTAGCTTCCTTAATAGTAAGCCCGTAAGGACGAGGTGGGGGCAGTGCGCTGCTACTAAACTTATTCCTTAAGGACGGAGTGCGATTATTTTAGTTCCGGGAGTTACTACTATTATTAAGACTCTTAATGAGCTTAATCTTTTCCTTCTTACGCTTCTTATATACTTACTAGTAAGTTATTATAATATTAGCTTTTAAGTTAGCATATTCTTCGAAGTCCACGCGTGGGTTAGCATAGTGACTAACTAAGGTGACTTATAGGTTAACTATTAACTTACGTTAGAATTTCCTTTTTCATTAATCCTTTAGCTTCTAACACTCGCTAACGTACTATATAAAGTTATTCTTAAATACATAATAATTGTCTTTAAGCTATATTTATAGGTCCTTAAACTTATTATAAGCTTCTTCTTCATAACGATAATTATAGTATTTATTTTATAGATGCTTAAAGAGAGCTTTAGATGTAATAATTTAGTTAAGGTATCCATTGCGGAGGTATAGTTTTAAGGCTTTTAAGGTTAGGCTTTAAATACGTCCCTTTATGTAAATTCGTATTACCTTATCTATAAGAAAGTGGTTCACGTTTATAGTTAGCTTATTCTTCACTTA
Organism: Diplogelasinospora grovesii; assembly: GCA_033297225.1. NCBI lineage: Eukaryota > Fungi > Ascomycota > Sordariomycetes > Sordariales > Diplogelasinosporaceae > Diplogelasinospora > Diplogelasinospora grovesii. The sequence continues at coordinate 18,332 of MU853990.1, read as the reverse complement.
CCGGAGCTAAACTTAAAAGTAACTATGTCTTTTAACTTATCATTATAAAATATAAGAGCCTTAGCCTATTTAATGCTCCGTTAAGTGCCTCCTTCCATAATAATAGAAGGGGCGTGGTTTAATAGTTAAATAGTAGAATGAACTAACTGTTAAGTAGTGGAGCGTACCGACTATTAAACCAGGGTCTTTTAATGCTCACGACGTAAGTTCCTTACTTCGGTATAAAGTTTAATGATAATAGCATTCTGGTTAGTGATCTAATTGTTCTTTTCTACTAATTATTTTAATATTTAGTTTATAGCTTCTTATTCGATATTAGGACCTTACGTATGCTATTTAATAACGTCCTCCCGTAACTTTATAAGGAAAAAGGCTCCCTTAATCTTAATAAGCTATTTATAAGTGATTATTATATTATTATTTAGGCTACGTACTTAAGTGTAGAGTTCTTTAGCCAGTCCCTTATACATATAAAATTAAAAGATTCATAACTTAAACTTATAAAAGATGGCCTTTAAGTTATGCTCCATTAATTTACTAAAGTCGACGGAGTTAACTACGCCTTTATATAAGAGGTCCAATTAAGCATCCTTAGATAAGGCTTTAAAAGGAAAACTAAGACCAGTTTTTTTACTCACCACGCTATACATTTCGGCGAGAGCTTCGACCCGGTTAGTTACATCCTATTAAAACTCTTCTTAAGTGATAGTATATTAGAAATTAGGGATTTTAAGGACCATATACTTATAATAGTCCTTAAACGTAAAGCCATTTATAAACGTTTAAGCCCATTAACCTTTATTAACCTTTAAGTTATTAAGATTAATAACGTCATTAATATCCTTTCCCACTATAATAAACGAATTTATCTTTAGGTTCAGAAAGTGTTCGTTAATTAGTCCTTACTATACGCGTCGCAGTCCGGGCACGGCATTAGGTTCGTTAATTAACTAGCGTTAATCTTAGCTAGGAAGAATGCGTTATAAGTCCTTGAACTAGAATCGTACTTCTTTATAGGCCTTTATAATAATAGCTACGCCTTTATAATTATCACGGGCCATCTTTATTTAGCTTCGAGTCTTCGTAAGCATATCATTCTGAGAAGCTTATTTCTTATTTCACTGTTAAGCACCCGCTAGGTTAACGGGTTAACGCGTTACGTAAGCGCGTTAGGTAAATAAATCGATGTAAATAACTGGTCTGGTTAGTGCAGCTTACGCGTGATAAGACTATTTAATTCGTTCATTCTTAAATATTATGCTAGCCTTCTTAAGCGAGTTTATTAAACTTAGTGTTATATAATGGTAATAGTATTCGAAGAGATAAGGCTTTAAGTTATACTTACTATATTCGTAGAACATTAAGTTAAAGAAGGAAAGAACTATTAATAAGAGTAAGAAAGAAGGCCTTTTTATATAGTGCAGTCATGCACGGGCCGTGGGAGTAAAATACACACCGCTTAAGTGCACGGGTTATAGTAGTAAAATGCACACTGCCTAATAGGGGTGCCACATGCTAGTGCCGTGATAAAGGTTATTTTAAGTAAGAGTAAATTCTTTATTAAAATAACATCACATTTAAGCTATCCTTTATATTATATAAGAGACAGTACTACTTTATTATTATACGATACGTCTTTATTAGTATTTTATACTACTAATAAATTTACCCTTTTAAGTATATCTTTTAAAGCTATCTGAAAATATATTAAAAATATATAGTATGTTATTAAAGAGTCTTTTAATATATTCGACGAGCTCGATAAGCGAGGTTTAACTTTTTATATATGTTAATATATATTAAAGCTAATTAATTAAATTATTTATTGATTGATTTTAAGGTTAAATATTAATTATTTTAAAACAGTTTATATTTTATTATATAAGATTATTTATAAGCTTAAAGAGTATATATTACTTATAAAGAAGATTTTATTAAGCTTAGAATAGTTTAAATATTTACCTTTTAATGATTATTATTAATTTATAAAAGTTAAAAAATATATATAAGCTTTAATAAACGAGGCTATTAATAAAGCGGAGGTTAAGGGAGATAAAAAGGATGTTTTTATTAAGAAGGTAGTAATTTAATTAACTTATATTACTAATTACTTTAAGCGCGCTATTAATAATGATAAAAAGAAGTTATTAAAAGAGTACTAACTTATAAATATAGTTGTTTTTATCGTTACTAGTTTTATTATTAGTTTATTACTACTTTTTTAAATACTATACTCCTTTACGTATTATTTAAGAAATTAAGAGCGGTTATTACGTAAGCTTATTAACTTTAAAGTGGCTTTATTAAAAGCTTAAACTTATAATAAAATTCCTTTTATGCTATTCTTTAATAACTTCATTAAGGAAACGTATTAAATATATAACCTTTTATTTTAAATAATATAGAATATTAAGAAAGACGTTATCATTCCGAGAGGTTAATATATTTTAGTAAGCTTAATTATTATTTAGACGTTTTTATCAATTTATAAAAATAAAGACTATTAAAAGAACTTAAAGAGATTTAACTTTAATTATTAAGTAGTTACGGATAATAAAAGATATTATATAATATTTATACCTTTTATACCGGGGCCTTAAGGCTATGTAAGGTATAATATTACGTAGTTAATAATTAATTTAACGTTAATTAATTTAATGTATTAGTATAAGTTTATTAATATAAGTAAGGCATTAATAGAATATAATCTTAAGTTTTTAATAATTCACTTATTAAACTTATTAAAAGTCACGGCTTACTTACATACGTTCACTTAAGGTTAAAAGTAGTATCTTACTTATATTCTGTCTTTTAGCTAGCTAATTGCTAGCTTACATAGTTTATATAGGAGGGAGCTTTAGAACAGCTATTTTATTAATGGATTATCATTCATCTACATTTATAAGCCTTCGGGCTAACCAGCTAATTAGACTTCTTTAGCTCCCGGGTGCTCCTTATCTCCTACGCTAAGCGCCCATTCCATAACTTCAGTGGCTTCCATAGCTTCCATAGCTTCCTGTTAGCTAAATCTACTACTTTCACGCAGTTAAGGAGTCTTCCTTTCCTAAGCGCCTCACTGCTTACTCTGGTTAATCTAATATACTCCCTTAGGTGAGCTTATAAGGCGCGCTTAAACCAGATATGTAAGGCTATTCCCAGTCTTTATAGTCTTCGTTAACCACGATATCTTCTACTTCGCTAAGGACTTCTTTCCATCACTCGGTGATCTTTTCTTCGATATTCCTTAAGTTCATTTGCTCTAAGAAACTTTCCCATGCTCCCTTTAATAGGGCTTTAGTTATTTCATCTGCTATCATCTCGGCGCTTTTAGTGTAATAGACTGTAATATCTCCATTCTGGACTTCTTAACGTAATTAATGATTATGAATATCTACGTGCCGTAAGTTAGTCTTAAGAGTAGCGATTTCTACGTTCACCAGCCTAATAGTTTGCGCGTTATCACACTTTATTCGAATGCGTGCATCGATTTCGACTCACAGTTCCTTAAGAAATCTGCTTATAAAGAGAGCTTCCTTCGCGGCTTATAACAGTGCTAGTAGTTCAGCCTTTATTATTAACGTTATAACTATATCTTGCTTATTAGCTCTTTATTCAATTATCCCTTTAAATAACTTCATTACGTAGGCTTAAGAGCTCTTTCGATTAACCGTGTTATCAGTAAATGAAGCGTCACTAGCGACTCGGAAATATTTTCTCCGCCGTATTAAAGCGTTAAATACCATATTTCTTATAAGTATAAGAGCACCTTATCTGCCGCGGCCTAATGTTCAGGTTTAAGATTGGTTGCATAGCGAGCTAACCTTAAAATAGCAAAGGTAACGTCGGGCCGTGTGATTACCGCTGCGTATAATAAAGAACTTACTTTTCGTAAGTACGTAATAACATCGGTCTTATTAGTTAAGCCTTTAAAAGGGAGGAGCTTTTCTTTAGCTATTAGGGTGCTTACTGCTTGCTTTGTTTGCGTTAGATTAGTAATCTTCTTAATATAGGATGATTAGGATAGTTAAATAAGCTTCTTTTCTCTATCTTTAAGCACGTTAATGCTTAAGAACCACTGTAATTATTTTCCTCTAGTAAGCTTATATCTTTACTTTAGTTATTCAATTAAGGAGAGAGCTTTAACTTAATCTTTCTTATAAAACGCTAAGGTTATATCGTTAACGTAAAAGAAAAGAAGTACTTTATCCTTAATAAAGCAATAAGGTTCATGTGATATTAGTTAGAAACCGAGTTTGCGTAAGGTCTAAGTAAGTAATCATTATTAAAGTAGTAGTGAGCGCCGTAAACTATATAGCGCCTTCTTAAGTTTAAGTATTGTTTTAGCCTTTCGATGGCCGGGAGGCATCTTTATAAACACCTCTTCATCGAGTTTTACATTCACGAAAGCATTAACTGCATCGTATTATAGTAGCTCGAGATCGTATCGAGCCGCGATAGCGATTAGCATTCGAAAGGATCTTCTTATTAAGGTCGCCGCGTAGCTGCTTACATAAGGATCGAGAAGCTGTTAATCGCCTCTTATAATGAGCCTCGCTTTAACCTTATCGAAGCTGCTATACTTATTAAATTTATATATATTTACCTACTTATAGTTTAAGATCTTCTGTCCTTTAGCTCTTAAGTCTCTTAAGCTAATTTCCAGTTAAGACTTTATATCCTTATAGCTTTATAAATGTACTTTCTCTACTTCTTTAAATATTCTTCTTAAAGGGTGGTTCTTAAGCTCTTTATAGCTCTTTAAAGGTGGTGGGAGGTCTTTACGGTGCAGTAATTAAGGCTTCCTTAATAACCTTTCCACGATAGCTTTTATAAGGACTTTCTATCTTAAATTAACTACCTTTTCTACCCGGGTCCTTATAAAGAAGGCGCCTTATTAGCATTCCGTGTAATGTATCTTTAAAGCAGCTAAAGTATGCTTTAACCGTAATTAGCTTGCACTTAGTTAGCTCTTAATGCTTATTTTTAGCCTTAATTAGCTTACGCTTAGCTATATTCTCTTAACATTACTGTTAAGAACCTTTAACCTTAATTAGCTTACGTTATGACCTAGTTAAAGTATCGTCTTTTCCTATAACTTTAATTAGCTTGCGCTTAGTTAAGGCATTAAGGTTTGTTTCCCTTTTTCCCGCTTTAATTAATTCACTGCTTCTTCCTTTTCTATAAAGCGTCCTTTAAGGTTTAAAAAGGACGGCTTCTTTAGCGAGGTTATTATAGCTGCTAGCATTGCTGCCGGTGGTGAGGGTGGTAAAGTAAGAAGAAGCTTAAATTTAGCCTTTATATACTCTTTCGACCTTAGCTAATCCTTAAAGCCTTAATTAATTACTTCTTTTAGTTTAACATTAGTATTCTTATCGCTTCTTACGCCTTAAATTTGCTTTTTATAAAGTCCTTTAATTCTCTTACTTCCTAAAAATCTTCTTTTAACGGTTAAACTTACTTATTTTAGTTTTCTTACTCTCCGTTCTATTAAAGCCATTCAGCTAAGGCTTTTAGATCGACTTGCTAAATATTGTCTCGCATTTTCTAAAGGTTCTTATTAAAGAAGCTTTTCTTATTAACGATCACGTCTCTTATAACCACGACCTTATTAAGCGTTAAGTTCTAAATATGGTAAATATTACTTTAAAGCTTTAATTAAATGATTAAATATCTTAATAAAAGAAACTAATATAACGTTAAAAAGGTTATATAATAAACGTGTAAACTTTATAAAGGAAGCTATTTTAAAACTTTATTTAACTAGGAAATACGTTATAATTCACGTTTTTATTTTAAAATTTAAATTACTTTCTTATAACTTACTTTTAAAAATACCCTTTTTTAAAGATATAGCTTTAACATTCAACTACATTAATAACTATTTAATTAATATGAACTTAATTTTTAAAGATATTATAATTAAAGCTTATATTATAATTATTAATATAATAAAACATAAGTAAGGTATTTAATATTAAACTTTTTAAATTCTTAAGCCTTATTATTAACGTTAAACGTGATAAGGTCCTTACGTTGTAAAATTAAAGGAAGATAATATCCTTTTAAGCTTTATCGATAAGGATAATAACTTAAATATTTTTAATATAATAATAAAGCAAACTTATTTCTTACTTCTTAACATGATATAAAAGAAGGCCTTTTTATAAACACCTTACTTATATAGGTGTTATAAAAAAAAATAAAAAATAAAAGAGGTATCTTTAAGTAATTATATAAAAGAAGATTATTAAATGAGTTAAGACTTTATTTTAAAAGCACTTAAATAAAAGAAACATAAAAACCCTTATGACGAGAAAGTTAGCACTTTTATATAATATAAAACCATAAATAAAAAAGTTAAATCAGTTAATAACACCCCCTTTAATAGATCGATATTAAAAGAAAATATTAATTAAAAGGAATTAAAGTTAAAAGCTGCTTTAATAAAAGTAAAGTATAAATCGAAGTTTAACCTTTTTATAATGCTTAAATTCTCTAATAATAAATAAAAGTTATAACTTACCTTTAATCACTTAAATAACATCTTAAAAACCATTAAAAGTACCTTAATAAAGTAAAAGACTAAGTTATTCACTTACTTACTTTACTTATAAGAGGTTACCTTTATATAAAACTTTACTAAGTATAAACGTATCGATCTTAAAGTATTTTTACTATAAACTATTTAAATGATTCTTTATAAAGCTTAATAAAGCTAGTTAATACTTATTTTTAAGCCGCTTATGCCTTTATTTAACTTTTAAGGAATAAACTTTATTAAAAGATATTAAAAAATAGTTATGCTAATTACTATAATAAGTAGTTCTTAATATAGAAAAAAAATAGTAATCTTTATTTAATTAACGATGCTTAAAAATTTAACGGACTAATGATTTATAATACATTTATTCCTCGAGCGAGTAATAAGAAGTAATAATAATTAACTTATTAAATAAAGCGATAAAATAGCTATTTTTACGCTTATAATAATAAGGACATTATTATTTCTTTTTATGTGCTGGCATATAATAAGGGATTTTTAAAGTATAAGATTAGCTGATTAAATAGCTAATTAAATAAGGCGTAAGGTCCATGAGGTATGTGGAGCATGCACGTAATGCGGGCTATAAGCTATATGCAGGTTATTTTTATTATGCTTATAGCTTTATAACCTTTTTTTATATATTAACTTCTTTATACTTAATATAATTAATTAAATATTACCTTTCTAGTAACATAACCCTAATGTAATAAAGTACTTTTTAACGTATATTACATGCTTTTATATGTCCTTTAACACGTGCTCTTATATATACTTTTTATATGCTTTAATATAATCCTTAAGTACGTTATATTTTAACGAGCTTAAACTATATTTTACTAATTAAGTATGCTTCTTCTTAATAGGTATAGCTAGTTACATTAGCTTATACGATGTATCTTTTAACGCACGGCTTTTATAAGGAGGTTTTAGCTAATTAAAGGGTGAGAAGAATAATCGGCGGAAAGTAATTTAAGATAAGTTAGTTGTTTTTAGCCGTTAATAACCCTTAACTATTTCCATTTATATGCTTAAGAACGGTAGATACCATGTAGCTAAATGTTAGAAAAATATACAGTAAATATAATTAAAATTAGCGTGTTCTACGGATTTTAAATCTACTACCCGCTAGTTGAATAAACTATTAGTGGCTTAGATATAAGCATTTTAAGTAGTTACCTTACTTATTATACCTACTTACTTACACGTATACCACTATACCTACTACCTGCGCTTAAGATATACCAGCATAGCTAATAGGCCTAATTCTAGGCTTTTTATAGTATATATATATATGATGGTGGCTTCCTAGCCTATTGGAAAGAAGTAAGTAATGTCCGAGCGAAACGACTTCAGTAAGGGCGGGGGCATGCGGAGACCTTTCGAAGGCTAACATCTTGATAACTGTAAACAGAGCTTACAATGATTGCGAAAAGTGTTAAGACATCATTTGCCATTAGCTTAGCTTAAAACGGCTGCAGTTTATACTTAACATCGTTAGAGGAATAAAAGATCAGTCACACTATTTTCAGTCTATCTCACTTTAATACTTAAGGATATATTTTAAGAAGATTAAATTTAGAGCTTATTAACCCCAGTATATAGATTACCGATTACTCCTCCTTTAAAATTTAGTATTAATATAATCGATTAGCTACTTAAGTAGGCTAAATTAAACTATCCACCACATGCGGGGTCCTTAACTAAGATGAGTTTAGATGGGCATAAAGAATATTGTTTAAGTCGGTTAAATTAAATCCCGATAGTCGGCCCTCGCCTTAACATTATGACTAGTTTACAGTAAGATGATTAGCAGTAGTCTTTAAAGAATTAGTTTAAATAACTGCGTGATTTTTTCCAATATAGGAGATAAGATTTCCTAATGAGACTATATTTTTCCAATGAGACTATATTTTTCCGATAGCACTATATTTTTAAACTACTTATAAGAGATGTAAATTAAGAAAAAGCTGAATTTAAAGACCTAGTTCCTTATTAACTATAATATAATATAGAATGCGAAGAAAGAATTTTTAAAGGAGCGTGCTAGGTTAAATAAAGTTAGCTGAAGGAACATCCTAACTATAATTTAATATAACTAGCTTAAAGAATTAAGACTTATGATAAGGTTAGTAGCTATATAGAAGCAGTATTTAGGACGTTTCACATGTGCTGCGGAGAATTTATTAGTCTGCCCACCTCTTATATAATTCCCTTAAACGCTCTATAAACGCCGTTCATCCTCTGTGCCCAGTCCTTAAGGTTAGATACTGCGCTTTAAAGTGTCTTAATATTCAATATTTCGAGCTTTTTAAGCCTTAAATAACCTAGATAGGGTTAATTAAGCTCTGTAGGATCTTATAAACGCTCGAGTGCTTTCTTTAAGTTTTCTAGCCTCTGGGTCTATGAGGGCGGATAGGAGAGCGACTCTAAAGGTATTATGCTTATCGTCGGGGGTAAGGACGAGTTTAGGTTAAGCTCTAGTGAGGGAGTCGAGTGTGTCAGTAAAGTCCTAGATAAAGTATTATTAAGTAGGTTGTATTAAGAATCGGCTTGCTCGGACCTATATTCACATGTATTAAAGATTATAAGGAAGATATTAGTGTTTATAAATAACATTTAACTACGGAATAAGGGATGGGGTGTGTAAGGAGGAGCTTTAAATTATAGACCTAATTTTATATAGAGAGGAGCAATTCGCTTACGATCCTCGAAATTAGTTAAGCCCTTAAAGAAATAGCAATAGCTAACATGCTAATCATATGTTATATTATTAACGCGCTAACTATATAAATGTCTTGCTTACTTGATAAAGAGTGAAACTTAAAAGATAGCTTACTTAAATTAGAAACCTTAGTATGAGATTTTAAATATAAAGGATTCGTAAGCTGACTCAGATATTAGTTTTTAATAAATACGTTATTTATCTTTAGATAAAAGGGAAGTTATAGCTTAAAATAAAGGCTATAAGGCTAAGCAGTCTTAAATGGCGACGCTAGTGAGAAAAATGCCGGGAGTTGCTTATAGATTATATATGTAAGTTAAATTGATATTAAAAGGGAATTGCTTATAATAAGTATCTTTAAGAAAACGTATTAGCATTACTTTAGAGCCCTTAAATATCTAACTAATAATAAGTAAGGATAACTATTACCGCTAGAAGGCTGTTCCTTATATATGACATCTCTTCACGAAGCAGCTTAGTAATCACACCCTTAAAGCGTATAAGGATCTTTATGAAGGAGTTAAAGTCCCGTTTAAAGCTATACCCTGTAATAAGAGGAGTATAACGCCGGCTATTAGAAGCGAACAGGTAAGTTCTTAAACAGCATTATATATTATACTTTTAACTATAAGAAAGTTCTCTGTAAGGAGTACGTAAACAACCCTTAATTCGCGTATTGATCAGCTCTAAGAGTTAAACGCCGAGCTTATGAAAGAGATCTCCAATCTTCGAGATCACATAGCCTCGGAGATAAAGGTAAAAGAGAGGCTATAAGCCGAGTTACACCTTCTTAATAAAACAAACAACCTATTAAAGCAGGAGGTTTAAAAGAGAACTTAAGAGTGTAGCTATTTTAAGGATGCTAGCTTTAAGTACGCTAAAGGGATTAAGAAAGTTTTCCTTATAATATAAAGACTATAGTTTACTCCGACTTTTATAAAGGACGGCTACTTTTAATTATTTAGAATAGAAATATAGAAATAAAAGAGTAGCTTGTTTTACGTATATTGAATTAATCTCCTTAATATTAGAACTAGCTTCCTTATAAGGCGTTTATAAGTTTAAGGGTTCTCGGTAAAAGTATTTAGTTATAAACTTATTAAATAAGTTAAAGATACATAATGCGAGACGGCGTCATGTTTATGAAACAAGCGGACTATCACGTCTTATTTAAGTCTTTTAAGAAAGCGTAATTAATGAGTGAGAATGGATAATATTTTTATCTGAGTTAGTCTTTTCCCTATTAATTAAGCATTGGTAAGCAACATCTAACTAAGATACTATAGATAGTATGATTATTCACTTTCTCCATTCATCTCATCTTACTTACCACCTGCAAATTAGTCGGAGTAAACCTCTCCTATAGTATCATTACTAATAAACAGGAAATACACTCCTTATTAATATAAAGGAGGCTATCCGCGGAGAAGGTAGTAAGGTATAAGCTGATGAAGAGCTGAAGGTACAGAAAATGTTCTAAGATATGGACGAGATTCTCCACTACGCTGCCCACTTTTTACACGAGTCTCGCAACCTACTAAGTTTCTTACTAGGATGAAACTTAAGGGGAGTAAGCATTATAAATTGTCGACCCGAACAGACCGGGATAGAAGCTTATAAGCTATAATTAGAAGAGATGCATACATGGATAGGGATCTGTGTTCTGCCCCCTGGTGTCTATCGTGAGTGAGAAAACGCTGTGTAAAGAAGTAGCCTTACTTATTACACCCACTTACTTACATGTGCAGCACTATAACTATTGCTTAGGCCCAGTATATATAAGTATAGTTAAAAAGCCTTAATTTACGACTTCTTATTATAGTAGTCTCATACTGGTATCATAAGTGGTTGTTAAATAAATTAAGAAAAGGAGTAGAAAAAGAACTACTTATATATTATAATTCATAACCTATTAACCACGGACAGCACCCACTAGCTAATAGTACTATTAAATCCTTCCCATTTAAGCCCTTCTAACGGTATATACTATTAGTACGTAAGTGTAAAAGCTAGTGCGTAGGTGTGAAAAGTAATAATTATTTTACGTTATATATACCTTACTTATTTACTTAATTAACTTTCTTAATATATAACGTACAGTAATAAAAAGATATATTTAAAGTAAATATTAACTTAAGAATCTTTAGTATGGAATTTCGTTAAGTATGAATTAATAATAGGAAAGTTAATATAAGTTATCCTTAAAGTACCCTTAAAGCTATTAATAAATTACGCCCTCGAGGCTTAAAAAACGTGAAAGCTAGCCTTTTTTAAAAAATCTAAATAAATAAAAAGAATACTTATTACTATTCTTAACGTTAAATAGCTTACCATTTTTAATTATACTTTATATTAGTCGAGTTATTAAGGAGTATTTATCTTATAATTTAGCTATTTATATAGGAGTTATAGCTATTAATGGTTATAAATAACTAACTTATCTTAAATTACTTTCCATTAAACCACCATTTAAACCTATAAATATATATATATAGCTATTAACAGTCTTAGCTAATGTATGTTAGCCACCTTATGCGCTTAGTGTAGCTCTGCTATAAGCGTGGCAATTTCAACCTGAATTCCAACCCACGCAGCTACGCCGTAAGCGTGGTAAGTTTAACTTAAAAGTAGTTGTTAGATTAACCGGCTATAACCCCATGGGGCTATCGCGTGGTCAGTGAGGCGCTGTTGGATGCACAAGTTGAACTGTGCCTCAGGAAAGGATGTCATGTGACAGGCCGCAGGCCGGAAGCAGTGGAATGGGCGCCTGAGGAATGCGGGCGCATTTGGCCCACAACGCATGGAATGGAGCGCTTCCGGCAGACAAAGAAGCCAATTAGCGCAAACGGAAGGACTGCTCCACAACGCGGGAAAATGATGATCCATTGCGCTCTTCTTTGTTCCAGACCTGTTCATATAGCTAATAAAACGGCCAGAAACGGCCTGCCAGATAGTTGATTAAGAAGAACACAAGCAATACACTACTTTTGACCTTAATTGAACGTGTGCGTGTAAGCCGTGACTTCCAACAGTTATGAGCCCGGCTCGCAGACGACTTTCCCTGCGTTAACACCACTGTCTACCGCTTATAAGCACCAAAACAACCATGTTAACAAACGACAAGAAGACCTTCCTAGCCAGCTTTAAGGACTGGGAGGAATGGAACGATGAGTTTAAAGCTAAGGCGGACGCAGCCTAACTGTGGGACAAGATTAATCCTAAGATCTACGATCAGGAAAACTTCCTCACGAAGCCTAACAGACCGAACGTAGGCGCTTACGAAAAGAGGAAGGACCTCGGCCTACCTATAGAACCAGAGAGCATCGCAGAGCTCTCGTCCAAAGGACGAGCAAACTACTAAGTGGCGCTCTCGCTCTATAAACAAGACTAAGCCGATTACGATAAAGAGATCGACCGGATCAGGACCCTTAAGAGCTAGGTAACGTTAATAATCAGCTCACATCTCGTTAAGACCTCGTGTCCTATAGGAAAGGGCATTAACGAATGGTATTTTAGCCTAAAAGAGTAGGTGGGAAGGACGGAAGCAGAAGAAAGGAAGACTGTTTGCATTAACTACCAGCAAGCAGTTAAGCCGCTCACGAAGTTGCCTCGTGACATAAGCAAGTGGCTTATAAAATAGGAACAGGCGTTTTATAAAGTAAGGCTGAACGATATGCTTAAAGTCCAGCATACGGAAGATTGGTTTAACGACTTCGAAAAGGCGATTAAAGGATCAGACCTAAAGTAGAAGTACTGGATCCAGGCTTTTAACATGACTAACCGGTGGAAGATCGAGAAAGGCACTCTTAGCCACCGCGAGCTTATTAACGCAGTTAACAGATAGTTGCTCATAATGAAGACCGAAAACAAGCTTAAACCCGAGGTGGGAAAAGGCTCCTTCCATAATCGCTAGCGATAAGACGATGAGAGCGAGGGAGAAGACAGTAGAAAGAAGAGAAGCAACAAAAGGAAGCACTTAACGGGGGAGAAGTTTAACGATAAGCCGAAGTGTAAAGCGTGCAGGCTACCATTCCACTCGTTAAAAAGGTATTACTACGTGTTTCTTAAGCTAGCCTTAAACTCATTTAAACCATATAACAGAATATAAGAACAAACAGACAAGGCCCTTAAGGAGGATGAAAAGCTAAAGGAGGAGGTTAAGGAGCTGCGGAGATAGAAAAAGATAAAGAAGGAGGACTCTGCAGGCTCGACCGATGATCCTAAACAGAAGGAGCACTCTCTAAAGCGCTCCTAACTGCTTAAGAGGATGGTAGAGATTAAAGCAAGCTTTATAATCACGAAGGGAGCAGCGTTCATAACCTAATCCTACCCTCTTATACACTCGGCAATACTTAACTTTAGGTCCACCCTTTACATTTTCAACTAAATAAGCCGTTTCCTAAAGTTCAAAAGGGCGGCGTAAGGCGACTGCATCTAGGCAGGCGACCACTAAATACCGATTTAAGGATACGGCGAAGTGGATATTAAGATCCAAACACTAGCCGGAAAACAACGACTTCTACGCCTGTACGACGTGGCGTACTGCGAAGAAATTGCTTGCAACCTGGTTTCCTTGCGAAAGCTACGAAAAGGGGGTTTCTACTGGGACAACAGACGAGATCCCACGCTCTTAAAACGATTAAACGGGTCAGTCCTATGCGCCTTAACCGAACGATGCGGTCAATTCGTAATGGAGTACATCCCAAAAGACGTTAACAGAGTGACCTTCTACGCACGCAGGAACCAGTTCAACACGTGGACCAAGAAAAGGCCTGTAGGCGCAGACGCGTGACAGCTAAGATGCGCTTAATGAGGTTAGGAGCGAAGCTCCTAAGCAAACTCTGGAAAGAGATATTAAGAACTGCGGTATACCTGTTGAACCGTACACCAAGATACAAGAACGGATGGAAAACCCCATTCGAAAGCTTCCACTCAAAGGATGGGGAGCAAAGGAAGCCATTCCAGGCTCACCTGCAGATATTTAACTGTAAAGCTTTCGCCCTCACCACGGAAGCAATGAAGCGGGAAAACCGCAAACAACGCATGAACCCTAAGGCCTGGATCGGCTATCTGATCGGCTATAACTCGACGAACGTTTACCGCATCTGGAACCCAGCGCTTAATAAGGTTGTGGTTATAAGAGACGTGATCTTCGATGAGAAAAGCCTGTTTAACGGGAACATCCAGAAAATGCGAGACGATATTCGGCAAGTCGATTTGGAAGCCTTAGCTGAATGGCTCTAGAAGAATGGAACGCTAGAAAACTAAGATAAGTAAGTCCTGCCATTAAAAGAAGACTTTTAAGAAGTGAGAGACTTAAAGGACTTTATAGAAACCGATACCAATAAGTAAGAAGCGACTAGGAATACTGATGCTAGTCCGTAAGAAGCGGCCGATTAAGGCTTTAAGGATTAGCTAGGGTCGAAAGAGTATATAAAGGCTAGATTCGAGCTTCTTCTTACTCCGCCACTATCTCCACCGGCAGCAATGCTAGCAGCTGTAATAACCTCGTTAAAGAAACCATCTTTTCTGGACCCCGGAGAACGCTTTATAAGAAAGGAGGGAGCGGTGGATCCATTAAGGCGGGAAGAAGGGAAACAAACCTTAATACTTAACTTTATTAAGGAGATACTATAACTAAGCGTAAGCTAAATAAGGTTAAGGGAAAACTAAATACTCTAGCTAGGTTAAGGCGCAGACTAAATAAGGTAAGAGGTTCTTAATAGTAATATTAAGAAGATACAGCTAAGCGCAAGCTAACCACAGCTAAGAAAAGGCATTAAGGACTAACTAAGCATAAGCTAAATAAGGTTAAAGCATACCTTAGCTGCTTTAAAGATACATTACACGGATTGCTAGCAGGGAGCCTTCTTTATAAGGACCCGCGTAAGAGAGGTAATAGATATTAGGAAAAGGATCCTTATAAAAGCTATCGTGGAAAGGTTGTTAAGGAAGCCTCGATCGTTATATCGTAAGGATCTCCCCCTACCTTTAAAGAGCTATAAAGAACTTAAGAATCACCCTTTAAGAAGACTGTTTAAAGAAGCAGAGACAGTACATTTATAAAGCTATAAGGACATAAAGTCTTAAGTGGAAATCAGTTTTAAAGACTTAAGCACGAGAGGACAGAAGATCTTAAATTATAAGTAAGTATACGTATATAAATTTAATAAGTATAATAGGTTCGATAAGGCTAAAGTAAGGCTCGTTATAAGAGGCGACTAGCAGCTTCTTAACCCTTACGTAAGCAGTTATGCAGCGACCTTAATAGGAAGGTCTTTTCGAACGTTAATCGCCATTACCGCCCGATACGATCTCGAGCTACTATAATACGACGCAGTAAACGCGTTCGTAAACGTAGAACTCGACGAAGAGGTATTTATAAAGATGCCTCCCGGCTATCGAAAGGCTGGAACAATACTTAAATTAAGGAAGGCGCTATATAGTTTGCGGCAGTCACCATTATTTTAACAACGATCCCTTACCTAAACCCTACGTAAACTCGGTTTCTAACCGATACCATATAAACCTTATTGTTTTAGTAAGGATAAAATGCTCTTATTCTTTTACGTTAACGATATAACCCTCGCGTTCCACGAGAAAGACCGATTTAAAGCCCTCTACTTAATTAAATAACTGAAGCAAAGCTATAAGCTTACTAAAGGAAAAGAACTATAATGGTTCTTAAGCATTAATGTGCTTAAAGATAGAGAAAAGAAGCTTATCTAGCTATCTTAATCATCCTACATCGAGAAGATCGCTAATCTAGCGCAAACAAAGCAGGCAGCGAGCACCTTAATAGCTAAAGAAGAGCTCCTCCCTTTCGAAGGCTTAGCTAATAAGACTGACATCATTACGTACCTGCGGAAAGTGGGTTCCCTGCTGTACGCAGCGGTGATCACACGGCCCGACGTTGCCTTCGCAGTTTCGAGGTTAACGCGCTTCGCAACCAATCCGGGACCTGAACACCAGGCCGCGGCAGATAGGGTGCTCCTATACTTACAGGAAACGAGGTATCTAACGCTCTAATATGGCGGAGAAGGCGATTTCCGAGTCGCTAGTAATGCTTTATTTACCGACAATACGGTCGATCGAAAGAGCTCTTAAGCCTACGTAATGAAGCTATTTAAAGGGATGATTGGATAGAGGGCTAACAAGCAAGATACGGTTATAACGTTTATAATAGAGGCTGAACTACTGGCCCTGTCACAAGCCGCGAAGGAAGCCCTCTTTATAAGCAGATTGCTTAAGGAACTAAGGGTTAAAATCGATACACGCATTCGAATAGAGTGTAATAACTCACAAACCATCAGGCTAGTGCACGCAGAGATCGCTACCCTTAAGACTAACTTACGGCACGTGGATATTTACAACCACTGGTTACGCTAAGAAGTCCAGAGAGGAAACATCACAGTCTGTTACACTAAAAGTGCTGAGATAATGGCTAATAAGATGACTAAGGCGCTGCTAAAAGGAGCATAAGAAAGCTTCCTGGAGCAAATGAACTTAAAGGATATCGAAGAAAGGATCACTGAGAGATGGAAAGAAGTCCTTAGCGAAGAAGAAACCATAGTAAACTACGAAGACTGGGAAGACTAAGAATCGCCTCACGAATCTGGTTTAGGCGCGCCCTGCAGGCTCACCTAAGGGAGTGTGTTGGATTAACCAGCTATAACCCTATGGGGCTATCGCGTAGTCAGTGAGGCGCTGTTAGATGCACAAGTTGAACTGTGCCCCAGGAAAGGATGTCATGTGACAGGCCGCAGGCCGGAAGCAGTGGAATGGGCGCCTAAGGAATGCGGGCGCATTTGGCCCACAACGCATGGAATGGAGCGCTTCCGGCAGACAAAGAAGCCAATTAGCGCAAACGGAAGGACTGCTCCACAACGCGGGAAAATGATGATCCATTGCGCTCTTCTTTGTTCCAGACCTGTTTATATAGCTAATAAAACGGCCAGAAACGGCCTGCCAGATAGTTAATTAAGAAGAATACAAGTAATATATTACTTTTAACCTCAATTGAACGTGTGCGTGTAAGCCGTGACTTTTAACAGTAGTTTAAGCTTATAAAGACTAAGTACGTTAATAAAGTATACTTAACTTATTATTAAAAGTTATAGCTTACTTATATAAGTTAGATTAAAGTTAAAAGTAATATATTACTTACTTAATTAATCATTCTTTAACTTAAGCTTAACTTATGTTAATTATATAATAACTACTTTAAAGCAATTAATTTATTTAAAGATTATTATTTATTTACTTTTATAATAGTCTCGTTATTTATTATTACGTTTAAAGTTACGATTTAACTTATACTTACTAACCATATTATTTATAATGTTGCGGCTAATAACTCCACGAGTTTATTACTAAAATACATGATTCTTACGCCGATTAATAGCCCTTAAAAAGCCTTATTCATTGCTACTTATTGTAATAACGCGCTCACCGTTACGGGAGAGCATAAGGAAGAATAAAGTAAAATAATTAAAAACCTTATAATTTATCGTGGCTAACTAGTTACCTAGCTAACCACTTACCTTAATTAAGTTATTTACATCCTATGCTTCTACCTCTTTTTACGGCTCTTTACCCTTAAACCCTTAAATTTATTATATCTTTTTACGGTCTTTTATAGCCTTCTATAGTTTTATAACTATTATTATAGCATGGCGCTATAACTATAGATTGCACTGGTAGTAACGTAAAGGGCTACATGCTTACGCACGTGCGTGCGCATTAATGGTAGTACTATTACGCTAAGCTTAACCACCTTAAACTTACTACTTTATAGCTATTTAAATAACTAACTACGCGCGCACTTCCATTCCTTCCTTTTTTCCTTCTTTAATTTAGTATTCTAAGTATATAGTATTTAATATATACGTTAAGAATAAATTATATTACTTAAGCCTAAACGTTCTCGTTATAATTACTATAATCCACTCCTCAGACCTTAAGAAGGTCCTTGTTGAAAAGTACGGAGTTATGGAACAAAGTCGATTGATTGTCCTCTTCTTCATCAACTGTCTGGCAGGCCGTTTCTGGCCGTTTTATGGGCTA
>MU853989.1:0-36596 GCA_033297225.1 Diplogelasinospora grovesii | reverse complement strand
ACGTCCCCCCCCCCCCCCCCCCCCCCCCCCCCCCGCCCCCCCCCCCCCCCCCCCCCCCCACCCCCCCCCCCCCCCCCCCCACAATGGATCAATCAGGGGATCAAAATATAGCATTTTGCGTCTCAATCCCACTGCTCTCCCACACATCCAAAACACGCGCGGATACCCACTTAACATTAGGGAAGGTCCGAGCCAGTCAATGGCTCGGCGTGTGACTGTGAAATTCAACTGGGGGGACGTTATACAGCTATGGCCAACTGTGTCATCTCTAGGTACGTAGGTAGGTACCTTTCCCCCGCGGGGTTGGGGGGGGGGGGGTTCTCCAGGAAGGGATAGCAGTCTTCTCCAAAGGCACCACACGGAATACTTATTTTCTCTTATATTCTTCTCAGTTACGTACATATCTTGGTACCCGCTCCATGCCTTGGAATTGAAGGAAGGTTGGTTACAGACAAGGGGTTAAGTTTTTCCCACTGTAGCTTTGCTTCAAGTATGTATGTACAAGTAAGGCGAGGTACCTTTCAACGCAGCGTTACCTGTTCAAGGTATGTACCAGCGTTTTATGACTTTGTTTCTTGGGATGTTGCTGACTGACTGACTGCTGTTTGGACCCTCTCCAATTTTTGTGTCAACGATCTATCTTCAAAGGTTGTGTATAAACTGCCTGATTAGATTATCTGATCCACCCGTAAAACGCGCATTTCATGGGACATTTGAGCACCACTACGAATCGGGAGCTGGGTTTTTTTTTTACAAATGTTTTTTACAGGACTTGAGAATACTCGTGTGTTTATAGGCATCATGAGTTGATGCATGGGTGATGGGAAAGAAAAGATGATAAGTCTGGCTATCATACGTATGTTCCGGGGGATGGTTTGAACAAATCTAGCTACGTCCTGTTGTGGTTCAAAAAAAAAAAAAGAAAAAGAAGAAAAAAAACAGAATTCCTTCACCTTCTAAACTTGACATGCATCTCGGATAATATTTTACCATGTGATCTTGAACAAAACGACCAAAGAAAGTATGAGGAATGGCTGGTATTGCATATAAAGTGGATGGTGGTGGTGGTGGGAAAGGGGGCAGCAAGTTCACTTGCATGATGAGTGAAGATTAGGGGCTAAGGTAGAGTGGGGGAGTGACGAGGAATGGAAGAAGATCACGCTAAAGACACGCTAAGCGTAACGATGCGTCCACCGCAGCGGGTAGGTCTCTTGGGGGGGCTAAAAGCTGCTACTTCAGGTTCCGAGATGTCCAGGTTCACAGCCTTTGTTGAGGATCTTGCACATTTTTCTGGCAATATGTGTTTGTTGAAAATCAGGGCTTGGCAACCACTCAGGCCGGGCGTCACACCTTGCCAAGGAGACTCAGCGAACTGGAGATCTGTATGGGACACCCACGAATCTCATCCCGCGCTGTAATGGGTTGTATTACACATACGCGAGCCTCTATCGACGCCTGTTGTTTCCACCCATCCATCTTATGGGGGTCAGATGGTCCCCGTTCTCGGGCGTCTACCTACGAGCGTGTACCCCGTGGGTGCTTGCTTGCTCTTCTGTAAGGTCCTGTGGGCCAGCGGCCAGTGAAAGCACCAGCCATACCCGAGCCAAGCATGCAGGACATCTCCACCCGGCTCATCTCGGTATCATCTAGTACCAACAGCGTGCGATTCGTCCCACCCATAGGGCTTTCTAGGTGCCCGATGACCCCGACTGGATATCTGCCGACCTGCCCAGGCGGGGGGGAGGGACAACACAATCCAGTCTACGATCACATCCCGGGAGTATCCAGCAGATTTTCCACACCAGCTGCTGTCTACGATCACGGTCACACCTATCCTTTGGATCGAACGAGTCAGAAGCCGCCTGGCCTGCCCACTTTACTATGTGCGTTGGTGATCCCGCCAGTTCCCGTATTCGTGTGGAAGCAGAGCCTATCGGAACAGAATCGGAAGCGGCGCGTAATGGTGCAGCGAGAGTCGCTGAGAAGAGCGAGATAGTGGTACGTGGCCAAGATCAGCCTGCTGGTCACTCGGCAGGGAAACTGTCTACCCGGGGGGTCATGCTGGCGATTATTGGTCTCTGTGCGTAGAATGTACAATCACCTCGCGATATGTTATCCCCTAGGGGTCTTGGCCTTGCACAGTTTTGGGTGTGTTTGCGAGTTGTGTCACTGCGGCAGAGTCCCATCACCGCAAGGTTAGCCATCTGTTGGCCACCTTGGGCCTAGGCGCGTTCTCGTCGTCACTTTCGTGTGGCAATCGCCACACCCACCAGAGTGTAGCGGTAGCCGGATGTTTCAGACCGTCTATCTCTCTACGGTTTCTGCCCAACCAAGGTCACTGGGTTCGCTTCTCATGACAGCTTCACTGCCCGCGTCAGCACTAGGGGGTGCAAATCAGCGGCCCGATGCAGCTACCCGCTTCCTCGTCGCGTATCGTGTCTTTCGGCAACTCTCGTTTCCGAACGTAGCGTGAGCGTACAGCAGATCACAATTAAGGCAACAGAGCTAGCCTGCCTACCTAGGGATCTGCTCGTCCTCCCCTCAGATCTGCTACCTGACCAAGAGCGGTTTGACGGCTCAATCCAAGCATGGGCGGCAACGAACAAGGCCACTCAGACGATCTCCCGCAACACCCCCATTGTAAGGCTCTCGGCGTGGCCAATGTCACCGCCAGTCCTGTCGCGAAGTGCCGATGCAAGCCTATCCCATCTGCCATGTTCTATCTCGAAGGGCTCTTTCTGAGTGGCAACACATCACTTCAAGCAAAGCCACCAAAAAGGAGCTGCGACGGGTCTACTGCGTATTGTAGGTATAACCCTTGATCTAAGCACTTCGATTCAGTTTTCAGTGTTTTTCCGGTGTTGTAAGTGCTGAAGACTGTCATTCAACACTAGTTTGAAGGCCAGGTGCTGCTTTCCTTTGCACCACTCAACCGAGTGCAAACGAAAAGGGCAGGGCTTAAGTGATCGACAGTGGTAAGTCCGTTAGGCTACCACGCCACGCATGAGCCACGTTACACCTAGGTACAATGAGGTTTACATGACATAAACATATATTGAGTGAAAAGTAAGACATTCGTTACGTGAAGAAAACACAGAGGAGGGGTAGCTGTGGCCTCTTCGCAGCGATATCAGCCAAGAATTGAACATGATGCTTGGCTAAGAGGGACTGTTGAGACGGAATCACCTAAACCCGAGCAAAGACACTGAAGGTTGCAACCAGGTGAACTTTAGTGATGTTCACTGGAGATGCGTCACAGTCCTTGTTTTCGTTTCTTCCACACCATATCTACCTACTTTTCTATGCCCTGTACTTCTTATCATCACTTCTAGAACTATGTCTACATAGTTCTAGAACAATAGAACAAGCTCCAATTGACTCTATCCATCAGCTACCACTGCAGTGAAGACGACTTCTAGAACGAATGAGCCCTTGCCCGCTGTCCTACCAGATATCACTGCCTGTTTGACTCCCTGACTCCGAAGTCAACCCGATACCTCCAGGTTCCCACTCGGATACGGTACGGCTGCGGAAGAATTGGCCCTTTCGGATCTCTGAGCATCCGAAAGTCTGCTAGTTCTCCGTCCGTTCGGTCCAGGCGTTCATTCTTCATCCGCATAGGAAAAAGAAACTCTAAGTCACATCCTCTGAATTATCACACTGTGGAAAATTGCACGGCCGGCGGGAGCACCGGATTTGTCATGTTTCTGTGTCTCTTTCCTTTTTTTTTTTTTCTTTTTCTGTCTGCTTGTTTGCGCAAACCTGGTGTTAAGTTATCCGACGCCACCACGGTCGGCCGTCGGAGAGCGGGCTTAGTTATATATTCGTACAGAAAATGGACAACAGATCGACATCCAATGACAAGCGGTCCAACCCCGCCGGCTTCAGCTTGTCTCACTCACTCAGCCCAGCGCACAAGCCCGCTGCGGGCGGGAAATCCCATTTGTGATTGCGATTGTTTTGCTCTTTCGATTTCGATCTCCAGTTTACCATGTGTCGGAGATCGCCCATCCATTTTTCCATATGTTGCCCATGGCTTTCAACGTTTGCACGGACCTATGGGTTACGCGGCAGCGCAAGGGATACCCTACAGTATGTATGTATGTACATACATACTTCGTATGCACAGTAATCTAATCAGTTCAGCTACGCCTGTCCGGGGCGGCGGGCGCACTGCACTGCACTGCGCTTCTGGCAGCATGCAATCAAGCTTTGCCTTGCCGTTGCTTTGCGTTACTACACTGTGCAGGTAGTCTAGTCTAGTGGACAGCGATTATACCGACCCCAGGCGTTCCCGGAACCGCCTGGCAGACAGACAGACAGACATTTGGTGGAGCTGAAAGCCTAAGGTACGTACACTAGCATGGAGCCCGCGCCGCTGGACAGCCCCACCGCCATTTACACACACAACTTACTGCTAGGAGGAGGGGTTTCCAGAGGGTGACTTGGGTGGGCGCGATACACGGCATCCAGTAGCGCGGACCTTGCGATCGGTCGTAAATCATTTGCATACGGCACTAGGTGTGTGTGTTTTGCGGTACTAGACCACTGCATTGATCAGTAATCAATGCAATGCTCGATTTTCAACGGTTGAACGGAGCTGAATGTCGGTTCCCCCCCCCCCCCTTTTTTTCTTTCCTTTTGATCGTGCTCGTATCGCATAATCGCATTCGCATGATTCGTAATGCATTGGTAAGTAAAGGTACCGTAGTCTGTACTGCCCATGGATCAGAAATAGTATGGAATGAGAAGTAATATCTAGATGCCCAGTTGAAGAAAAACGAGGCTAGGCCTGTCCTTGCAAACTCTTTCAAGTTACGGCACGATACCATATTTCCAAGAACCTGATTGCTGGGGCTTTTTCCCGGTTCCGTCATCATTCAGTGGCGATGAGTGGTGGCTGCGGAAGGATTGGATAACAATGGGGCTTTTGCTCGGATTCAAGTTGCGGCTCCCCGGTGTCGTGTAACCACACATGACCTGCACCGGTGAACCGGTGAGCAACGCCCGACCTTTTGCTTTTTCTTCACCGGTCATGTGTCATTACCTCAAGCAACGTACAGTGTAGGTGAAATGTCGCCAAATGTGTCTGCATTTGGCAATATCACCGCAATTTGAATCTCATTCTGAATTCATCGAAGTGATATTCTTGTATTTGACATTTACCTGTGAAAACGTCTAACAATGTGATGTTGAAAAAGGCATTGTGACTGGTCTGGTTCCAGAGAGTCAATTGATTCCCTGTATGTATTGGAATCATCTTGATAGAATGGTAATACGCTTTGCTTTTTAGTCGTTGAGACACCAGGCATTGCTGAACTTGGTTATAATGGCCTGTCTTGGATGTAATTGCTAAAGAATAGATAACTATTTAGTCGTGTCCAAGACGGCGCGGGGGAAAGCCCCGTCGATACCGATATTGTTCGCCCCAGGGTTAGAAACCCCCAAGGGAACCTCAGAAAGGAAATAAAAGGAAAGAAGTTGATGACCACCCCCAGCCACCATATCCAGAGTCGCCCACCTTTCCGCCGTCCCCCTCCTTGGTGGAGCCATTTCCGTGAACCAATGTTGTGATGCAGAACCAGAACCCTAATAGATTCCCCGGGGTATCATTGCCGTGTAGAGCTTTGCATGCGTGTAAAGAATGAAAAAAAATTGAATAAACACAAACGCCGAAACCCTCGGGCTGTGGGACCCCAGAAATAACAAATGCGCTTCGTGTTCTTTGCTTCGGAAATCATCCCCCCTACTAGAGGACAGCAGGCGGCGACAAACGGGTGGTCATGAGCCGTAGCCTAAGCTAGACGCTGCAAGATGAGTTGCTCCGCGGGGGCTGCCTCATGGTTAGCCAGTGGTTTCTCCAAAAATAAAAAAAGACTTGTATGTATGGACTTACAAGCCTGCTCGGGATACAGCGTATCCAGGTGCTCCGGGCCAAGTACCTGGATTTCACGCGTGCTAATCTCACAAAGCATCTGATAGCCAGCACCGTCCATCATAAAGACGCGCAGGCAAATCTTCTGCCAACCAGTGTAGCCAAGCCGCAGACTCGGGAAAACGAAGTAGAACGGCTTGATTTCGGAGTTGTTGCTGCTGCTGCTGCCTGAACCCCCCGCAGTGGCGGTGTCGTCATCTACCATGATCTGGCCCGTGGCTGCAGTCGATCCGACGAGTTGGTCCGCTGGGGGGTAGCCCGTAGCCGGGTCGATAAAAGCTTGTCCGTCTACGTTGGTGGCATGGAGAGACGCCTGGACCTGGCTCGCGTCCAGATGGCGCCATCTAGGATCGTTGATGTGACACTTGGCCACAATCGCATAGGGAAACCATTCGCCGGCCACGACTCTGGCAGGTGGCTGCACGCAGATCGACACCCTGTTGGCTGAAGCTTGCTGTTGACGGCTCGCGCCGGAGCGAGAGCCGGAGCCGGAGCCGGAGCCAGAGCCAGAGCTTGAAGAATGCCCCTGGCTCCTTTTCCCCTTCTGGTTGCTCGATGACTTCGACACGCCCTGCGGCTTGCTTGATGATGCCGGCATGTTGCGAATGAGCCCTAGTGTGGTGTCTCGGGATCTCTGCTAGAGCGTCGGAGTGTTAATGAGGTTTGGCTGAGTATGTGTACAGTGTAGATGTATGTGTATGATTGCAAGGGAGGAGTAGACGGTGTTGGAAAGTGCGTGAGTTTGAGAAGGGAAAGTGCGAATGGCGAGTGTCAAGTCTCAATTTATACTTTTTGAAGCAAGGAATGTCTCACTCACCCTGCTCGGCTTCGACAATTGAGTTTTGCTGCCCGGCATTGTGCTTCCGTGTTGTACTGATTCGTATTCACTTTGTCAAGGCTCGAATCGGTGGCTGGGGCTAGTATTTATGATATTTGAGCCGCAGGATATCATCCCAAACCAACAGCGGCTCAGTGAACTCAAGCCGTACCGATGTGGACTCGTATTGAGGTACAAACGGCTTGTGCCATAGTGAAGATAGCGTTGATCGAAAGGCGTGATCCCTGGTTCTGAGACGTCCGGGGCTCTTCCGGGACCACACCCCCTTGTGCTATTTCGATCCGCCCCGGCGAACGTCGATGAGCGTCATGGGGTAGGTCTAAGATGACAACACCACACTCCTGTGATACCGCGATCGCATCTGTGGGGGGTTGCCAGCTCTCGATCCTGCCCTTAACCAGTTCCAACCACAGCCGACTATTCCGGGGGGGCTGCCGCTACTGCACCACTAGACCTGCCGCAGTTTTTTGAATCTCGCTTTGAGCTCGTTGCGTCCTTGGGAAAGACCATTGACATACGGTGGGTAACTCATGGGCTGCCATTGGAAATCGCAAAGAAACAGGGATTACTACTGGACTATGGATTGTGGGAGCCTCGTAACATAGCGGGCGCTGTTGGAATTGAGCTTCGTGGACTCGTCCAAGACCAGCCGCTGGGCGAGACCCTTGTGTAGGTATGTAGCCGCCTCCTGAGATGGTAGCCACCATCCGGCCGATTGCAAACGGGCGCGCACTAACACGCAGTTCTCCCTTGCATGGCCTGGCGGCCAGCGGTCAGCCATGACCGAGCTCGATTTCATCTGAAGAACAAAGACTAGCGCGAGGAAACGAGTTAGCTCAGTCCTGAGCTCTACGGAGTGAATTCCATTCGGGTCAGGAGCGTTGACAATGAAAAAAAGAAACGAACTTCGACCAGGATGGAGATTTCCAGGACCAATCGAGCCTCAAAATCTTGACCAAAAGCTGGGAGCCACTGGCAGAAAGTGCACGGAGTCCTCACGTCCGACGCTAGCGTCGTGTAGACAGACAGCTGATGGCTTGATACCCCACCCGACTGCCATCTTTCAAGCGCTGATTTAGGCTTTCGGTGGGTCAGGGTCCAGGGCCCTTGGGGATCGCTTCGCTCATCAGGAAGATCCAGAAATCTCCAGATCAGACCGAGATCAAACGTCGTAGCAGCCAGTCACGAGGCGGCTCCTCCACGTGGTAGGGTGCGCCACAGAACCACTAGCACGGGATCGGTTCATTCGCCGCGCTTTCCATTGGCAGCTATTGGTAGATTCGAGATTCGAGATTCGGCTTATCGCTTCAATAGACAGTCGAAATGCAAGATCTGAGCTTCATATTCACAAGGGACCGAGAAATCGGGCTTCCGCCAAAAGATCAGAATTCGCGTCGAGGGATGTCGAGAAAAAGCTGAATGGGAATTTGAAGCTGGCACCGGCGAATCGGCGTTGCTGCCAGAGACGTTGACAACGGTTGGT
Source organism: Diplogelasinospora grovesii (assembly GCA_033297225.1). NCBI lineage: Eukaryota > Fungi > Ascomycota > Sordariomycetes > Sordariales > Diplogelasinosporaceae > Diplogelasinospora > Diplogelasinospora grovesii. Next base: position 28,340 of record MU853989.1, on the reverse strand, counting down.
CAGGCTGAACAGGGGCAGCACGGTCGAAGCTAGCCCAAAAGCCAAAGGTGGTGGGGTGAGCATCTCATTTCCAAAGAATGCGATCCAGATTTGTGGCGTCGTCGGCGAAGATCAAGAGTCCTAACAAATCGAGATAAGGCGCCTGCCCGGCCGATCAACGGGCACTACCCCTTGAGGTGGCACTCGGTACCCGGACGGCTGCCAACTGTCCGATGGCACTGTCATCGTCGACCATCGACGGATTGGAAAGTGGTTGTTGACGGCGGTCGCTCGCTGTAGCCTGATATGCAAAGCCGACTTTATCGTCACACATCCCTCGCTATCGACTCGCCGCTCCCCTCCACCCAGGCCTGGAGAAGTAAAGTAATGACGTAACGAGTACACGAGTACGATATTGGTCCCGAGCCAACGGTTGCGCTTTGGACATTCAGCGCTAACCTAGTTTCTTCCCGAAACAGCATTCAGAACGTCGGGATTTTGGAAACCCGATGCAGTCCTTCACGCATGTTTCACCCGCGGCAAGTCACAGAAAATAGCTACATGGACCCCGGAGTGTGTGTGGCTTTTCTCTCATGCGTTCGGAATTGCTCCGTGGAAGACTTATTTCTGGGGGGGTGATACAGCAGCCAGGAGGCGCCCACACCCACATCAAGCGTCGGCAGGCAGATCTGGCGGCTCTAGGGAAGACACGTCAGCCTTGTCTTAGGTTGATCCACTTTTCTGAGCAAAGTCTACCTCCTGGCTTGCAGGCAAGTACTACAAAAAGGGTCAGGTCCGAAAGTCTTCGGGGTGGGTTCCTCTTGTCCCTCCTCCCGTCGAGTAGGCCACCGTCGAGCTATATTCACTTTCATTCGTGCCTTCCATTTTGACTGGCACGGGGGCCGTTGTCATACACCCGGCCCGTTAGCGCTAAGACGTCGGCGGTGGAGCGACACTCCAGTGTCCAGACGGAAAGAACGAAAGCAGACGAGACCGGAGGTTCCTGCCAGAAAATGACCCTACTCGCACTACCCACATGGATAAAGCTGTTAATTCTTTCCGTCCACACTTCATGATAACAGCAAAAGCGCGTCGTTGGTGATGGGAGCCGGCCAGGCCAGCCCTATAACGAAAGAGGATCTTTCTCGATGCTAGGTGCGTATGCTTAGGACGTGTTGGAGGCAGGCACACGGACCAGGTGTATATGACGATATATTGCGGGTTTTTGGTGCGGGGAGGGTTCTCTTCTCTTCTTCTTCAGGCTCACCAGACATCATCATCCTCCTGGCTGGGTCCTGTCGGCCAGCCAGTGTATATATGCATCCTTGTTGTGTGTTGTTTTAGACGTGAGTGGAACATGAACTACATGCGTGATGTTCTTAATTTGAGTGGACCAGTTCCCTTTTTCCATTGTGCACAGCTGACAACACTATTATTTACATACAGTTCGCTCACATTCCCTCTGATATTGCGCACAATCAGCATCTGCCCAGTCCTCGGTATGAGCCGTCGACGAACTAGTGACATCTCAGATGGCAGGCTTGATTGAACTTTATCAAGGTAAACGCACCCAAAACGCTCAATTCTCGGGTACTGAGTCGTGTCTCTCCCCTCGCTTCGATTACAGTTTTTCAAGAATGGCGAATGCGTCCTATCTATCCGTCCGAACACCTTTCAATATATCAGGCTCCTCGGCGAGAAGCTGACCCCTCGTGGCACAGATGCTGCGTCAGATTATAAGCCAGCATATCTCCGAGCGCCAGGTACATTATACATGCGTATGAGTATCGAACAGCATATACGCGCCTCGTAAGCGCCAGCTGTGGGTGGGCGTTACCTCTCCCCTTGGTAAGCGACGATCATACCGCACGAGATTGTCTAAAGCCAACCCGCGGCCATCTAGTGGTGGGTGAATGGGCCGCCTGCCTTCTGTTTTCCTCACCATGTCTTTCTCTTTTTTACTCCCAAGTCTCTCGCCAAGTTCATCTCGGACATGGCGTCATTAATCCGCAGTAAATCAACACTTTGGCAGCTCTCTCTTTACCACCAGCTTCAGCCGCAATTAGGAAGGTTCAGATAGTGGCGGGTGGCCAACGCCTCCTAGTAACTGCTGTGTCTGTCTGGTCGAGCTCTTATGCAGCCTTGATCCTGCATCTCCCAAAATGTGTAGACTCTGTCCTTGATCCTGGCAACGCCCGGTTCATGACACGACCGATATTGGCTCCTGCTGCACACGAGCACAGCTCTACCCGTTTACGATGACGCCAGGCTGCTAAGGCGGGACAGTTGGTCATCCAGGACTCTTGTATATAAGTTGCACGCGGTCGCTACGCATTCTGCCTCGATCGAAAAAAGATTTCTTTTGCCAAAAGCCGGCCACACTCCTAATACTCGGGTTTCATCACTGCGATAAGAAAAGTCTAGCCTCCAACTTGGCCCTGTAAATGATGACAACATTACTCCTCCGTATCCAATGACAGTCTAAACGGGCTACGGCCGGCACTAGGTGTTGCCCTCCGGCAGGAGGACACGGACTATAGACCTGTAGGGATGTTTTTACCAGTTTATATAAGTCTGAATTTCTTGAACTTGTATCACTTAACCCCGCAGCTTCAAGGCCCCAATTTTTTTCTTCTTACCATTGACGCTCCGATTCTATTCTAAGAGTATATAAAGTAACGTCTGTTTGAATTAGACCACGGTGAGGAGCGTGACATGTTAATGAAAAGAGGGATAAAGAGATTCGGATATTTATATCTGAAATACATTACTCACGATGAGCGAAGCTGGGTTTCGACGTCCTACTAGACTCTTGTAATTAACAGACTAAGATACCTATCCACGGCGTATTTACCTCCCCTCCCCGTCACACTAACCATAAGATAGTTAGTTCTACCTGCACAGTAATACAACCGTACTCTACCTAAGGTAAGCCGGATCTAGTTTGAAACCGCTAAACAGACAGTTAAAAAATAACTTACACACGTCCACCTGAACCTCCTTTACCCAACCCTTTAGCGCTACTACCGAGCGCCAACTACATGTAGGTATGTACATGTACATGGTACTCGTGTTGACAGTGGGCAAGAAAGTGATTGAATTAACCATGGGATGAAGTCCTCTGAAGAAGAAAAGAAAACAAGGTTGAAGGCCCTTAAATAAGGCCTCAATATATACAGGCTATTAATTATAATAGCCAAGGTAAACAATGGAAAACGATGGCCAAAGGCCGAGGTTGAAACCCCTAACGATACCCCTGAACTAACCAAAAGCTAACCTCAATATTAACAAGTCTGACAACTCGATAGTAAACAAGCGCACAATCATTATCATTCCTGAACAAATTCAAAAGTCTCACAATGTGTCTCTTTTTCTCTCTCTTCCCTCCCGTTAGTCCGGGGTCCCTCCCATTACTAAAGGTACTAACGTTAAGTGAAGCTTACCCGACCTTTCTCGAGATTAGGTATATACCTTTACCTTGATACCTGATTGAGCACATTGTATAACAACCCGTTCGGTACGTAACTTGTGTTAGATTGTGCGGTGTAGCTGCACACGTGACTAGAAAATGGATAGCTGAAATGATGATGATGTAAATTGATGTGTATGTGCTGCTCTCTGTGTGATCTGTGGTGAATAAAAGACTGTATTCACTTCCATTGTTGTTATCGATTATAGTGAAAGGTTCTTTTTCCCACAGTGCCGTCTTTTTATTCCTACCACACACTCTTTACTTCTGCAGCAGTGGGATCCTGCGCATACAGGTGTGGAACCCCCCGCACTCACCCCGTACTTTTAACAGTACCTAACCAAGTTAAAAAACATTGAAACCGTACCTAGGCATGTAAAGTCTAGCAGAACTGAAATGAATACTACCCATCATATGTCACTTACATCGGCGGAAATTCAATAATTTTACCAACATACAACAATAAAACACAACCAAGGCTGATGGACTTTATCAGACAAGATATCATCAAGGTTAGGGTCACTGCGATCACCATTGCAATCCAACGCCCCCCTTCCGCGGGATTCGTCATTTGGGGTGAAAACCGTTACCCTTAAAATTGATCAAAGATGACACGTCACAAGAAGATCGGACAAGAAAACGAGTGAATGAGTTATAACTAGATTGGAACTAGACTAATCTGCTCTATAACCACCTTAGCCAAAGATAGAAACATGTTTATCTCTAAGACATGCACTCTGAACTGACAGACACACACATCATAACAAAAACAAACTCCATCAATGCCATAACCAACCACAGACACAGCCATACACGCGTGACCCTAACACTGAAATTTAGTAGATAGAAAAATAAACAACTCCGGCAAGTATCCACCATCCTTCATGTGTATCCTACCCTCCACCCATTTACATCTCGGTCAAAAACTTCACCACCTTCTCTCTCTCCTCAACGGGCATCACGCGAAGCACGTCGCGGACACCCTTCCAGGCAGAGCCGTCACCCTGGCTGGCGCCGACACGAATGAGATCCCGCATCTCGGCGGCAATGGCCTCGGACTTGAGAGCCTCGATCTTGTCATGCACCATCTTGCGGTTCTCCTCGTACCAGACGGCAACCTCGCGGTCGGCCTTATCGAAGTTGGGGATGCCGGACCAGGCGTCGAGGAGCTGCAGGTGACGGACGCGGTTCTGGGGTGATGTGCTGGCAGTGACCGCCTTGCTGTGAATGCCGGCGGGAGTGGTGGAGGCGGCCATGCGACGGAGGATGTACTCCTCGTTCAAACGTCTGCGCACACGCCAGTAGAAGAAGCGACGGGCGTTGCGCCACTCGAGGACCTCACGGATGACACCCTTGGCCTTCATGCGGCCGGCGCGGTCGTGGAGGTCGGCAAACTGCAGGCTGACCTGGGCGTAGACCGGCAAAAGCTGCTGCTCGCGGGCCGTCATCTTCTCCTTGAGGGCGGCCTTCTCTTCCTTGGACAGACCATTGTCGGCCATCTGCTTCTTGAGGTTGGCATAGATGGGATCGAGACGAGCCATGGTCTCGAGCTGCTTGTCCTTGCGGTACTTGATACCAACAATACCCTCGGGCTCCAAGACACCACCGCGAGCCTCAACATCGGCGTACATCTCCATGGCGGTGGGGTTGATGGTGGGGTCAATGACGACCCATGAACCACCACGGAGCTCACCGAAGGGCGGGATGTAAACGAAGACGGGCTGCTCGAACTTGACAAGAGCATCGACGATGAACGAACCATACTTGAGGACCTCGTTGTACATGTCACGCTGTCCACCCGAGAAACCACGCCAGTTGGCAAGGATCATGAGCGGAAGCTGCTCACCGTAGTTGAAGTCGTTGATAGCCTGGGCAGTCTTGAAGGCCGAGTTGGGGTACCACACGCCGCCGGCCTCGTTGGTCAGCTGCTCAATCGAGTCGGGGTTGGCAGGGTCGGCGGGAGTGATGTTCTCAACAGAGCGAGTCTCGACGCCGATGACACCCATGGGGATGCCACCAAGACGGGCGCGACCAACCACGACAGTGCGAGCCCATCCGCCCAGGGTCTCGACAAACGAGTCCTTGTCGAAGAGACCAGGCTGGAAGCCGTCGTCGTCCTGCTTGCCACCAATCATCCATCTGACATCGTAAGCCTGCTTCTGCGGAGGCGTGTAGACGACGTCGCGATCCCAGGCATCCACGCTGGGGCTGATGGGGACAGGGTTGTTGCGCTTGTCAGGAACGAACGACATCCACTCGACTATCTTGGAGACACCAGCAAAGTCGTCGTTAGCAGTCATGTGCGAGACACCATTGCGGTACATGATCTGAGTGCCACCAAGCTGCAGGTTAGAAGTGTACACCTCGCGACCCAGCAGGTTGTTGAGCGCCGGGGCACCAGTGAGGATGATGGGCTGGCCCTCAATCTGGACAGCACGCTGGCCGAGACGGACAAGGTAGGCACCGATACCTGATGCATGTTAGCAGCCAGTTTTAAACAAAAGAGGATCACGTGAGTACATACCGACTGAGCGGCAAGTGACGAGCGTGCAGGTGAAGATGTCGTTGTAGGCTCGGCTGGTGGCACCGGCAATCAGACCGGAACCGCGCAAGCACTCCACACCAAGACCGTCCTCGGCACCGACGATGGTGACAATCTTGTGTCGCTTCTCACCATCCTCGACAACCTCCTCCGTGATCACGGTGTTCTCGAAGCGCTTCTTAGCATCGTCGTTGAGGTAGAGGTACTTGAAGCCGGCATCGGGCTTCGCGGGGTCGTTCCAGGCCACGCTGAAGTGGGGCATCAACTCGTTGGCAAGACCCAGGCGGGCACCCGAGTTGGCCGACAGGTAGATGCGGGGAATGCCCAGCTTGCGCGCCAACTCGGTGCACTTGAAGAAGAAGTTGTCCTCCTTGGGGCCGAAGGACCCGATGTTGTACGTGATGTCGTTGGCGACGACGACAAACTTGCGGCCACGAGGATACTCGGGAGTGCGGGCGTGGATGAGCCAACCAACCATGCCGCACGTGTTGGTGCCGGGCTCACGGGCGACCTCAGCCAGGTTGTCCTGGTCGTCGAGGACAAGCTCGTTGAAGTCGATGCACTCGCCGACCGCAGGCTGCTTGTCCGCCATGGCCGGGTGCTTCTTGACAGCCTTGGTCCAGCTGTTCTGGATGGCTTGGCGGAACAGCTCGGGGAAGTCGTAGACGAACTGCGTGCCCATCAGGTGAGCCTTGTATCGCTTGGGCTGCAGCCAGTTCTTGGTCGGGTAGGGAGTGGACACCGGCAGCAAGTGCATCGAGCCAATCTTGGTGGTGCCGCCAATCGAGTGGAACACCCAGTCGCCCTTCTCAGACTTGCGCTCGGCGTACATCTCGACCTGGATGACATATCCCGAGGTGTTGGTGATGATGACGCGCAGAGGGTAGGGCATGCCCGTTGCGAGGTCCGTGCAGATAATACGAATCTCGACCTGCGCAACACGGAGGCGCCAGCCACGGGGTCCGAAGCGGTCCAAGAAGCCCTGCAGCGAGTGCTCCACCTCCTCGGGCTGGAGCTGGAACACAGGCGTGAAGTTGATGAACATGTGGTTCAAGTCCGAGTTGTTGTTGCCAATGATCTCCAGCGCATCGAAGATGTCGTTGATCACACGATCAGCCTCCGAGATCAGGTACTCAGCCGTGGGGATCTCGTCACGGAGACGGCCAGGTCGCACAACGGCGCGAGTGAAGTAGCGCTTGTCGGTCTCGACACCCTTGCCAATGGCCTCGTACACGTGGATGTTCTTGTTCTCGGTGAACACCGGCTTGATCTTGAACTTGGACAGTCTTCCCAGCTCGAGCTGGAAGGCAAGGGCAGGCTCAATGTGACGGATGCTGTCATCCTCCACGTACTCGGGTCCACGGAAGGTGAAGTAGCCGGGGTACGACCCGTCGTTGCGTCCGCAGACGAAAGTGAGACGGCGCACACGGCGGGCGAGGGCCTCCTCCTTGTACTGCTGCACCAAAGGCACGATCTCGCGCAGGATCTCGTCATCGCTGCGGCCCTCGACATCACGGACACCAACGTTGACGACGGCGGACAGTTCGTCCAAGCTGTCCAGACGAGGCGGCGCTGGCCGACGCTTGCCGCTCAGGTCGGGAATGATACCCGTGCTCTTCTGGCGGTGCATCTTGCCGGCCATGGGAAGGGTCTCGAGCGCCTTAGACACTAACTCCTCGACATCGTCCAGGTACTTGCAAGGGACAATGACGCCCTTGCGGGTGGGCTCGTCCTGCGTCTTGTGCGCCAGGTAGGACATGTCGCTGATGGAGCTGATGCGCTTGAAGTTGTTCTCCACGGGAGTGGCAGGGGACGAGGGGGCTGCCGACTGCAGAGGCAATCCGAACTCGGACTGTCCAATCTTGCGCAGGGTAAAGTCCCATGTGACAAAGGACGGCGTGTCGGTCTCGTCGCTGTGGTACTCAATCTTCTTCAGGATGTAGGCACGGTAGGCGCGGCGGACGTAGACCTCAAGAGCGGCCAGGGACACCCACGGGTCGTCGTGGGCGAAGAAGAGGGTAAGCACATCCAACACGGTGTACTTGGAATCGACGACCTCCTTAATCACATCCAGGTTCGGTTCCCGGTGATCCCAACCCGTCTCACCGTAGCGAGACTCGACCACGGAGGAGCGCAGAATGTGCTCCATCTGCCCAGTTCGCTCCTCGAGAGAGGGCAGAGCGCATTGGATGAGAATCTCGCGGGCCTTGAGCGAGACCTTGGCAGTCTGGCGGGACTCCAGCTCGGCAAGCTTGCGGAGGACGGGGCGGAGGTACTTGCTGACGTTGCCGACATTGGGCTTGTTGGGCCGGTACTCGTCGATAATAGCGAGGATGAGCGAGTTCTTGGCCGCAACTCTACTGTGGGAAAGGACGGTCTGCACCACCTTCTTGACGTCGTCCTTGTTCTCGTCACGCAGCTTGAGGATGACCTCCTCGTCTTGCAGACGGCGACCAGAGAACAGACGCTCGACATCGGCGTACATGGTCAGCAGGTCCGAGATGACGGTGAGCTCTCTGACCTTCTGGCCATCGTGGTAGAGGGCAAGAACATCGGTAAGCGGAGCAAGGGTGCTCTTCAGCAGATCGGCATCGGTCTTGGAGGTGAGGTTCTCGTCCAGGAATCTGTGGAACACCCTCTCCAAGGCCTTTGCGGGGAACTCGGCGTGTCTTTGAGAGGCACGTTCAAGGGTGTGAGTGAGCTGGGCGTCCAGCTTCTGGGGCATACGGGCATGGAGAGCCGAGAACTGTGCCGAGAACTCGCTGTAGGGGAGCTTGGGATCGCGGAGCACCTCGATCATGTCCTTCAGGGTCTGGAGCATGATGACCTGGTTGTCGAAGCCGCTGAGGATGTTCTTGAGGGTGTTGAAGAGGAGGTTGAAGCGCTGCGAAGGCTTGTTGCCCACAACCACAGGGGGCCCATACTCGGGAAGCTGGCCAAGGAAGGGCTGAGCCTGCTTCACGCGGCTGGGGTCATCGAGAGCCAGGATACCGAGAATGTCTCCCGCCTCGAGAGTGGCACCCGGCTGCTTGATGAGCTGCACAATACCGTCTTCTTGGGCAATAAGGGGCATGTACATCTTCATCACCTCCACTTCGGCAAAGGTCTGGCCAGCCTTGACGTGGGCTCCGTTCTCGACCGAGTACTTGACAAGCTTACCAGGCGAAGGCGTCCGGAGCTGGGTAGGGTCGTTCTCCTGCTCGAGCAGGCAGGTCTTGCTGTCGACAGACATACGGGTGGCGGCCGCCTCCTCCTTCCAGTACACGTTGTGACTGTGGCCATTGAGAAGGATAAGCAGGCCACCGTCGCTAAGCGCGCGAACGCCAATAGTGCACCTCGAGCCGTTGATGAACAGATGGTAGCTATCGAGACTAGACCGTGTCGCTGTAAACTTGTACCGGTAACCCTCGTAGATGAAGTCGACGGGGAAGACAGTCTTCAGGATGTCCTTGGAAGGGACCTGGCCCTTTTCAAGACCAGCACGGTACTCGGCGATGCAGGCCTCGCTTGCAATGTGTGCCTTGGTGACAGCACCGCAGACGATGGCGAGCATGGTGTCTGGCCGCTCAGCGCTGAGCTTCTTGGAGATCAGCTCGTCGAGCCAGCCAGTTGTGATGGTGTTGTCCTCGAAGGCCTCCGTCTCGAGCAGCTTGATCAGGTACTCGATGGTCGTGCGGAAGTCACCACGAATGCTCAGTTCCTTCAGCGCAACGACCATGTGTTTCCGTGATGCAGCACGGTTCTCGCCAAATGCGAAAATGTGACCGAACTGGGAGTCAGAGAAACTGTGGATTCCACCAGCAGATCCGACGGAAAAGTAACCCCACACGTTGGAGCTGGACCTGAAGTTCAAGTCGTGCAGCACACCGTTGGAAGGCTTGAAGCCCTCGCCGGGATCTTCCGAGGTGATACGGCAAGCCGTGCAGTGGCCCTTGGGGGTTGGCCGTCTCTGGGTCTTCTCGCTCTCGGGGTCCTTGAACTCGAAGTCAATCTCGGTTGACGTCTTGGGGTCGACTCCGTAGAGAAGACGGATGTCCCGGATTCGGTGCAACGGGATACCCATAGCAACCTGGAGCTGGGCAGCGGGCAAGTTGACGCCCGAGACCATCTCAGTGGTGGGGTGCTCGACTTGGAGACGGGGGTTAAGCTCCAGGAAGTAGAATTTGTCGTCTGCGTGCGAGTAGAGGTACTCGACGGTACCGGCGGACACGTAACCGACGAGTCTACCCAACCGGACAGCGGCGTCCTCCATAGCCTTGAAGGTGTTGGACTTGGCAATTGTGACGGGCGCCTCCTCGATAATCTTCTGGTGTCTCCGCTGCACCGAGCAATCTCTGCCGAAAAGCGAAATGTTGTTTCCGTACTGATCCGCAAGCAATTGCACCTCCAAATGTCTTGCACTATCCGCCAGCTTCATAATGAAGATGGGAGAGCCGGGAATTTCGCTGGCCGCCGCCTTGTAGAGTTCTTCGAAACCCTCCTCGCTCAGGACCTTTCGGATACCCTTACCACCACCACCTTCCGACGCCTTGATCATGACGGGGAAGCCGATCTGTTGCGCCTTCTCGAGACCCTCCTCCCATGAGCTGACGCAGCCCTTCATGTAAATGTCGTCGGGGACAGTCACGATGCCGTTTTCGTCGACCTTGACTGTGTCAACACCTGTTCCCGACCACGGAATGCAGGGAACGTCTGCGTGTTGGGCGACAATCGTGGATGAAATCTTGTCACCGAGTGACCGCATGGCCGACCCCGGAGGACCAATGAAGACGATCTTCTTTGGTGAGGCCGCGAGCGACTCTGGGAGTTTCGGGTTTTCTGAAGCGTGACCCCTATTCAGACCCAGTTAGCATTTTCCAACACCAGCATGCTGCATCTGTTCCCAAAACTCACCATCCTGCCCAGACGGCGTGCACATCCATCCGCTCGGCCACATCCACAATCAGTTCCACGTTGGCATAGTTGTGGTTGTTGGTGCCGCCGGGGACTTCCACGTAATGGTCCGCCATTCTGATGTAATCTGCGTTGGCTTGCAAGTCCTCGGGCGTGGCCATGACCGTGAACTTGATGGCCCGCTCGTCGCCGAACGTCTCGTATGCCCATTTTCGCACGGATCGGATCTCCTTGACAGCTGCGATACCGTTATTGGCGATCAAAACCTGTAAAATCGGTCAAGATTCGTCAGTAAGTGTTCTCTCGCCAACCAATGGTGTGCAGCCGAAGCAGGCACAGATTTTGGGAGAAAATTGGGAAAACTCACGTTTGTGATGACAGTGTGACCGTCATGGCTGGCCACAAAGTCCTTCACCTTTGACGGAGGGGCATTTTGGAGCTTGTTGCCGCCGATAAAGTGGTCGGCGATTTTGTGCTTCTCCGCGTAGGTTGCCTTTCCGTTGACGTGGGGAACCACGACGCCATTCCGCGCCTGGCCGTTCGTTTCTGCCATTGCTGCCGAAGATGTGCGAAGAAAAAAAACTCGAGTTCGAGGGAGAAAGGGACAAGGGACGGGACGTAGAGCGGTTCTACGCGTTCATATGACGTCTTTTCGACCCGATGTTAGAATGCCGCTTCGGAGTTCGTGAGATTCGGGTATTTACCCAATTTGGGCTCCGATGGAGTTGGGGGTGGCCGGACAAAAAATGCGCCTGCTGACTTTGCACCTCAAAAGGCCGCTGACAAGCCCTTTTATTCCGACTACAGCTCGCAGTTTGCGATTGGTGGTCGTAACCGTCGTGAAGCCGAACCGTAAAAGACCCAGCAACAGCTTCCCAGAAAACAGGAAAAGCTTTTGGGGGGAATTAGATTAGGGAGACAAGAGCACGGGGTATCTCTGCAAGGGATAGATGCTCGTGGGATGTGCACCAACTTTGAGCAAAAGCACAAATAGTACAAGAAGGGAATGAAGGTTTGGTCGTGTGCCCCGTGATTGTCTACGCAAAAAGAGTCTATAGGGAGGAGAGAAGAGAGGACCCGGAAAGAGATGGGTCGAAGGAGGGAGCTGTAGGTAAATGAATAGCTCTTGCGATTTGGTGAGGCCAGATCAACTCTCAAGCCCATGAAGCTTACGGTGAGAATGTGTGTGGAGACCTCCAATTAGATCCGTACATCTCAAAAAAAAAAGTTACTGTATCCGTACCCCTGTCGCGTTTCTGTCTGCTTCTTTTCTTCCCCTTTCGCTCCTTCCCGCGTCCACCCCCAAGAATGTGAAGGGGTGTGAATTCAGCCAAGCGAAGCCAATTGAGCCATTGAAACCCAATCAACACAGTCGCCATCCGGGACGTTGGGGAAGCTCCAAGTCTCCAAGTGCCCTCCCCGACCCCCATCCATGGTCCTGTACAACGTCAGCATGCAGCAATGCAGTGGCAGTGGGGATGCGAGTCCCCACTTTCTGTTGCTCGGGGCTTCGGTGAAGTACCCCCGTTACTGCCCACCCGTGGATTACCGTGGGACCCGCGGGAGGTATGTGCTTGAGTACTTGAGGCCGCGGGTCCCGATGTTGAGCTTTGGGATTGAGTTGCATCTGCCATCTGAGTCTCGGGGCTTTTCGCTTCGAAGGACAAGTCTAGCTTACCGGGATGCTGTTTACCTTGGAGATCACTATTTTGAGGCTCTTCGATTGCGTGTTTGAAACCCGATGCTCACGTCGTTTTCCGTTACGGATTTTGCTCTGGTTACCTAGGTAGTTAAGGCAAACTGCCAGCCCGTTCGTGACCCGACCCGGACTCCGAACACTCCCGCCACAACGTCCGACAACAGTCCCTCGTTGTCCGGGATATTCGATATATCTGTGCCCCGTCTGCAAGGCCGCGATGGCCGATCTATTATTGTTTCTCCAGCCATTGCGTTTTCTCCTTTTTTCCTTCAGAATTCTGAGGTCGATGGTCTTCCCTTTCCTGCATTCCCAGGGTCAGGGAGGTACCTGCACGGTGCATCGCACTAACAGGAGGGACAAGGCGGGAAGCTCAACAAGTTCAACCTTTTTTGTTCGGCTTCGCCTAACTTCACTAACCTATCTGTCCAAAATCGGCCTAGCGCAACCCGGGGAAAGCTTCTGCGCCATCAGTCCCAGTCAAAAAGAAACCTTTGACAGCAGCCTCCGCTCCAACAAAGGATCATCAGAATCGTGAAGGATAAAGGAAACACATCTTCTTCTCATGTCTGCCTTGATTTTTCTGATACGAGTATTTTTCTGGCATTTACATACCGTTGAGTTCCGTTCTGTTGTCGATGCATTCCCTCGAAATTCCGAAGGACACCCTGGAGATCTCTCGAATTGTTGAGTTCCTGCATCAACGTCCGTGCATCGATAGCAATTCCCTCAAGGGGTCAAAAAAACGCTGTTAGCGCAAAAGACCCGTGGACCCGCAGATCCCCAACATCTTGTCCGCGGCCGAACGGCAACCTTTCTTTGAGCCGACACCGTCTGAACATGTATTCGGGCTTGCTTTGTATTTGCATAAGCGTGGCTGTGACTGGTCCGTTTCTTTTTGTCTGAACCTTCAGCTGCTTCTGCACACTCGTTCTTACTGTGATGCACACAGTGTGCTCTTATTATCGGTGTCAGGGTTTCAGTCATGCGCTTACGCGATGGATGGCGTATGAGACGGATCCTCGCCAGTCACCCAGATCGCGATCCCGTCCGATCCAGCCCAGACTTACTCCTTTGATGTCTCCACAGTCTACCCAGCTCACTTTCACCGCCCTTGCACAGTTGCAACGACCGTCAAGCATATCTCTGTTCCCCTTATGCTTACTCTTGCCTACGCTACACGCGCGCTTTACTGGATGTTTGTCACGTTGCTTCCCTTCCAGTGGTAAGCAACGTCTTCGTTCTTTGCCTTTTGCCGAAAATGGTATGTACCGGGCTACCTGTCCCGCAGTAAAGTGCATGTTTCTCAAAATACCGGTAGGTATGTACAATTACTATGTACACCTTCACTCACTACTGCACGGTTCCATCCAACAAGTTGCTGTTCAGTGAAGCGAAAGCGAGGGTAAGAGCCGAGTATTGTTCCTTTTCTCCGCCATATGTGCATTATTGCTCTGCTGCATATATATTCCATTAAGTAAAGTCTTGTATTACGATCGTGCCTTATCTATTTCTTACATGCCTTATCTGGCTTTGCCACTGCAGGCCGAGCGAGCGTCAACAAGTAGCGGAGCGACCCGGCTCGGCTGGGTGCATGTGCCCTGTAGTGTCCATCTGATAACGATACGCGATATCGCTCGGGACATCGGGGTATCCCACATGGGTTCAAACCAACAAATTAAAAGCCACGATCTGAACACTGTAATACGTAAGTAAACTGCACATTTAAAAAGCATGCACTAACCAGATACAAAAGATCAGTACGGTAAGCATATGTTGAAGTGATAATCGAGAAGAGAACCCGCGGTTTAACCCTGTGTTGTATGTACTCCGTACTTTAACCTTTTGTATACCTAAAAACTAGATGCTCACAGCAAGCTGCAACCCTGTATGTACAAACATCTGTACTTTAACCTTTTCTTACTTATTTACAGGCCTCCCAGTTTCGTTTTTTTCTTAACGGGGAAACTTTATGACAGATCCAAGCCTCACGACCGTGACTGCTACGATACTTTTCTCTACTTGCCCTCGAGAAAGAGCTGGGGGAAACATGCGTCATATACCGCTTCGAAGAGTGACATATCAACTTTAGAGTCCCAGGTAACTGAAGGTGCATCTTCTACTCGATTTACACAGGGGGCCATCTATTCAGGCGCACTGTCAGTATAATGACACCTTCAATATCCAAGTACATTTGTCGGAGGAAGGTCATTAAGACGTGGTAATATATGTTGTGTGTTTGTTAGTTAGCAGGCAGAGCTCCTCCCTTATGTCTCTATGTTGTTACCAACACCCAACCTTTGCTCGCACTGGAGTCACTGGGATCTTGACACATTTACCATCCTGCACACACTGTATAGTTAATTAACGTATAGGTTTCCTCTAAAACAGACATGTTGCGTATTGCATTGTAGTCATGTTCTCCGACCCCGCTCCCCTTCCTTCAAAGCATAGTGCTGACACCGACGTCTAAGCTGTATGCCGAGATTATTAGGTACACGATAAACAGGGTGGGAATAGGCCATACGCGCTGACCGAAATGTGTCTCTTGGGTTTTGTCTGTGGATACCACGTTTATCACAGACGGAAACTCAAGCAACACCAAAATCCATTTTCTGATGACCAGAGTCACCCCCACAAAACTAACAAAGTGCAAGTCTTACACGCTCTGAATCAACAACTCTCCTCTGTTTCCATTTTAGGTGAGGCACACCTTTCATTTACCAGTGATCCAAGGTTCACGGCAACAACTATTATATACATGATAACTCACTCCATTCAGAACATTGACATGAAGACTGAGTAAAAAGGCCAGAATTATAATATCCGTATTTTTTTTCCAAAACATGTAAAGGTAGGGTATGGGTATGGGTATTTAACAAGCTGAATCGTCTTCCTCCTCCTCCGCTGTGTAAAAATCTGATAATACCCATAATGCAGCAGCAGCAACAACAACAACAACAACAACAACAACAACAACAACAACAACAACAACAACAACAACAACAACAACAACAACAACAACAACAACAACAACAACAACGACGACAACGATGACAACAAAAAAAGGCTCTCATACATGATGTTAAAAAGTTCTAAAACCTATCGTCCTCATCAAACCCAACAAAAAAAGACAACAAAAAAAGACAAGTCCTCTGTCCATTATCCATCACAGCATCATCACAATACAAAAAAGGTATTTCATAATCTATGGACGGACAGCAACAAAACCGCCAAAACCCAGTTTTATCCCATCCCAAAGAAGCAAAACAGACAGACGCTCAACTTGAACTTCCGTTCTCCATTCTATCCCCCTCTTTCCCACCCCGGCCCCGAAGAGTTAGTACGTCTCACCAACATCTTCGAGCCGGTTAGCGTTGGAACTCGTCCTCCTAACCGATGTAGACCCCCCGCTTTGTCTCCTAACTCCAGGCACAGGTATCCCGCTGACAGCACCGGCCTCGATCTCGTACCTGCTATAGGTACCTCTCCTGCTCGGCGTACGCATCTCGCTTCCCGTCTCGGAAAGAAGCTCGTCAACTTCAGCTGTGCTGTAGCTCACGCTCTGGCTGTGGCCGTGCCCATGTAGACTGCCGCCGAGACTGCTCCTAGGTCGTCCCGGTATGCCGCTCATGGGCGTCCGCGCTCCACCCAGACTAGTCCTACTCATCGGTCGTGGAGGCGGGATCATGCTACCGCTGGCACCATGGGAGTCGGTCCTGCTGGCAGGTCGTGCATAGCTTGACACGCTAGCTCGGCTGCTAGGGCGCGAAACCTCGCTACCTTCATGTCCTGCTGGGTTCCGGTTGGGCAGGGGACCAAATGATAGTCGCGACACGCCGGACGTACTAAGTCGCGGGACGTGTTTGCTGGTGTTGGAGGACATGCTGCTTCGTAGATCCGAGTTCGCATAGTGAGGGTTGGTGGGTGTTGCTTCCTCGCCCGCCACGCTAGAGGATGATGCGACCGATCCAATAGTGCGCTTGCGACTGCGGATCGTGACTGTGGACGGGACGGCGATCGAGGCTCCTCCTCGGGGTGAAGCGCGGGGCGGGGTGTTGACTGGCGCCGGTAGCTTTGAGCGGGCAGACTGTACGCGCGCTTCGAGGCGCTGCATCTGGGCGGTAAGAGAGCGAATGTGCGTGAGGGAGTTGGAGGGGGGGATCCGGTGGGAGGTTGCTCGAGGGGCCTTGGCGGCCGAGGTTCGCGGGGCAGGTGTGCGCATCGTGCCACCCGTAGTAGCGATGCGGCTTCCAGGCGCGCGTGAGGTGGACGTAGAGAATAGTTTCGGCTTCGGGGTGACGCTGTTGGCGGCCGAGGGGAGACGGGATTTCCCAGAGACAGGTGTCTTTGCGGTGGTGATTCGAGGTAGCGGGGCCGAGGCTTCGGACATGGGTGGTGAGGGGGGATCTTGCAGCTCGGAGAGCGTCTCGGCCGTTGACAGCGACTTGGTATCGGGCGGTGTTGTGATCATGGGTGAGCTCGCGGTCGAGTTGGGCGAGTGCTCGAATGTAGGTGATTCGGGGATGGAGAGGTCGGTGGAGATGGTCGAGAGATGGCGGGATTCCTGTTTCTTGATCTTGTCTTGCAGAATCTCGGCTTCGATCTTGAGGTCGGACAGCTCTTCGCGCAGCCGTTGCGCCTCTACCCGCAGCTGTTCTCGCTCCTGCTCGCCAATCTTGATCTCCTCCTCCATCATGACCGCCCTCTCGATCGCTACATTATATTTGGACTCGAGATCCTCGAGCGACGATGTCGTGTTCCTCGCCTGGCGCTCAAAATCGTCGTTGGCCACTTCTATGTCGCGCAGCTTCATCTGAAGCGTCCTGTTCGCATCGCGAAGCGTTGTGATCTCCTTCTCAAGAGTGTTTTGCGCCGCGTTCGCCTCTCCCTTGGACTCCTTGTATTTCCTCTGCAAGGCCGCTTGTCAGCTTTACCGCTTCGAGTGCAGCACTCCCTCCTCAAACGCGGGGGGCATGTAGACAGACAGGATGTAGACAGACAGGTCTGCATCAACATGAACATACCTTCCATTCCTCAGCCTCGAAATTCAACGACTCTGCCCTCTCTTGTAATGCCCGCTCCCGCTTATCGGCCGCATCCAAGTCCTTCTCGAGTTCGGCTTCTAGTTCCTTGCTGGACGCCTGGAATTCTGAAAGCTCATGTTCGAGGAGCTCGTATTGCGATTTGTACCAGGCCAAGGCTTCCTCGGTGCTAGATTCTGCGCTCGGCGGAGATGATGGTGGTTCGGCCATTTGTTGTGGTTATTTACGTCGTCGCTACTCGGCGCAATCTCGCATGTGATAAACCCAAAGAAAATCTATCGGAAGGAATGTCGAACAGTCGGGAGCGCAAACAAAAGAAATGCAAGTCGTGCGTAATCGTCGTAAAGCGCGAGAAAACGCAGAGATTGGAAAGAAGGACGATGATCTGTCGTGTGTCGGTCGTGATTTCTCGCAATGTAATCTCCTGCCCGGAATCGTCAACATCCTCCGCCATTCACGGTGTCGCAAGGGACATGCATACTTCGTTATCCAGTGGTCGCAGAGTTAAAGGGGCCGAAAATCCGGGAGTGTCGGCTCTGGTCGTTTGTACGTCGATATGTCGCATGTGTCGTCGCCGGCGACCGTACTTACTTACCTGGTCGGCGGCCGGTTGTCGTCGCTGGTCGTTTGTTGTCGTCGATGTGGAAAGAAGGAGGGACCCTCCTCCAGATGGAGGGTGTTGTTCTTGGCGTTGCCTCTCTGTGACTCTCCCTGCCAGTCGCATGACGCTAAAGTACCATGGCAACCGTGCACCGTTGGCCTGGACCTCCCCGCCTGAGAGCGTCAAGCCCGAATTTTGGCTGGCTGGCTGGCCACATGGAAAAGGCCCTCTTTTCCGTCAGGTACGTGTACCACTCTGCACCACCACCAGCATCAACCCAAAACGATATCCATTTCTGCCATTGATCCCCAAAATGCCGTAAGAAAGATACCGGTTGGTCACAAAGGCGACAAAGGGCGCTGCAACCGATAGGCCGCTTCCCACAAAGCTACATAATATACCCACCAATTTCCCAGCAGCCACAGTCAGCCACGTCAGACACTATAGCCACAGCGTGGTTCTAACAAGGCCACCGGACTTTGAGTTTCGATAAAAAAGCGCAGAATGATGTTAATATGAGATGTTATAGGTATTGCGTGTCTATTTACAGAATCAGGCACGGAGACGCCGTAATTTTCGTTTTCATGCGCCGTAATTACAAGCGTAACCCTAACCCAACACAAAGCCGCAAAACAGATCATTTCCCTTCGTCATCTGAGCATATCAGCATATCATCAAGCTATTGATATGGCATCATTGCCAATAAAGGTTGGATCGAGCCTTCAACTTAATTCGAATGAACTTGTTTGGCGCCCGGACCTTTCCTGATGAATAAAGAACACTGGTTTTTCTCCTCCAAAGACCAAGGCGCCTTTTGTCAAGTTCAGACATGTACTCTGTGTCGTTGTTTGTTTTGCGACTCTCCGTCGAGGACATTGTCCTTGTAGGGCTGTCCTGTGTATGTGTTGTTTTGTCCTGTGCATTGCTACCCGTTATTGGGTGTGGCGCGTTGTGCCCGGCGAAATGCGGTATGGAATATTAGAAGGAGCAAGTGGACTCTATGAATATACTTAATCCCGCCTTTGGGGGGATTCTCTCTTCTCTCAGACGACCTCCCAGGAACACTACCACCATGCCGGGACCCTTAATGCTGCAGCGGAAACTTGCATCCCTAAAAAGGGCCTCACGGTTCCGTAGGAGCGGGGTCGAGGCGGTTGGAAACCCGACCGGGGCTCGACTTATGGAGTTCGGGCGCGGATCAACTAGTAGCTGTGCGCTTCCAGCAGCCATAGTCAACCATACAATGTCGTCGCCCGCCTTCGTTTAGCCACATCTACATCAAGTGCCCGCCACTATTATTGTAGTGAAGGACTTACTCTCGTGTTTACAAGGGGGAAACCCCGAGGCGTGACTAAAAACATACATAGATGGAAGACGAAAGTACGTACCCGCGTGAGATACTAAGTGGATGAACTGAAAGCGGTTCTGGCATCATTACAGTGGTGCTAATCAGCACTACAATAAGGTTATGACACTTAGGATACGCAGCTGACCGTTAGCTACCTGATACTGATGAACTCGTGACCTGACATAGACTGTGCTAAAGCATTTAGTTTGACGAAAAAGTCATGTTGATCTACGCCAGGAATTATATTTCAGTCCATTTTAAGATAGCCTGTCATGCCCTACTTAATGTGCGAAGCTTGGATAATACAGTATTTCTATATTTGGTGCACAAATGTCCTTAGTGTTTTAACTGTCAACGTGTCTCAAGTTTTGCCTACTTTCACTCTTAATAATTACAATACCTTCAAGCTAATATGCCGACATCAAAACACAGGTTTATCCCCCTCGCTCCCCAAGGTCTCCTTCAAGAAGTTGGGGAACAGTTGGCAAGCCAGATACCGGTGCAGAAGATAGGGTCGCTGCACAACTACAATTTGCCGAATCCTTGCGAGAAGGTCCGCGATGCGGTTGTAAGAGAAATGGTGTGTCCACCAAGATATATGTGAACTGCTAGCTTACAAGCTCTGGAGGCCGACTGTATGGAGAAGTGGGCAGAGGCGGAACAGAAGGTCATCATGGACTTTCAACGGCCTTGCTACAAACCACAATTCTTCCAGCTCAAGAAGGGCGGAGACACGGTGTGGACGAACAAGGGCCAAACTAGCCTTCTAGTGCCCCTTTTCAAGGGCACAATAAATGTCTTAGTTCGTGTTCTGGGCAGCGGTGCAGAGTACTCGAGTCAATGGGAATGCGGGTCGTTCTTCACTTTGATGAGGGCATAGGCATTCGGCCACTAACAGGACATCTTATTTTCCACTACAACCTCTTTCTGTTGCCAGTTGGGCAAGAAGATGATTGTATTAGTTATGGATGAAGTCCTCTCAGGACGGAAAGAAAATACCGCTGAGTAAGGCCTCAATATATACAAGTTGTTGACCACAGTAGCCAAGATAAAAATGAAAACGTTGGCCGAAGACCGAGGTTGGAACCCCTGACGATACTCCTGAACTAACTAAAGCTAACCTCAATATTGACAAGTCTGACACTTTCGCCTCGAAGCAGGGCGGGCGGCAGCAACAGCGGCAGAGGGTGATAATGGTTCCAGCGAGACGCGAGGGATTGTGTGAAGCTCGGGGGTACTGTCATGTATGCTAAAACACATGTAAACAAAGGCACATACACCTAACAGTGGGTACACAAAACAATAACGAAGAATGACTACCCTCTACTAAAGCCCGGGAGCTCTCTCCACCTCTATATATGGCTGGGAAGGTGGGTGCCACCTTCCCTAAAAGCCTACAAAAAAAAAAAAAAACGCAAGTACAACCCATGGCTAACACCCGTTAAGAACTCCGAGAATCTTCCAGCTCCCTAAGATACTCCTTCACAACATTGTTTGGCACGTCTGCTAAGTGCATTGACAGACCAAGGAGGTTCTTGCTCAGCATCTCCATCTGATGTTTGTCTGTTGTCTGGAATGGCCCATAAACATTCAAGGTGAGAAATCCAACAGAGGGTTTGTCTGTTTCGTCTAGTTCATTCCATCCTACACCGTACCTGGACCGATCCGAGTCAGATTCCGAGTCGCTAGCTCGTTGTCTTTGTGAGTCCTTGGTCTTCTTTTTGCTGTCATTCCTGGTTCCAAGGTCCATACACATGAGCCTGTCTCCTAAGTTTTTGACCGTATTCTTCTTTACCGGGGTCACCGGCGCGGGCTTGGAAGGCACGGCTGCCACGGAGCTTGGACCTGCAACAGCGGGCGGAGATCGAGAAGGCTTCGTCTGTGGCAGCATCCCCTCCAGCGCATAGTACTCATAGTACCGATCCCATTCTGCGACAACGAGGTGGATCTCCTCCCTATCTTGCGCGACGAGCAAAGATCTGTGCAAAATATCAGCAACAAGACTTAGTCAGGACTCAGAAGGTGGGATGACAGAATGCGACGGTTCTTGGAATTTTGCGTCCTTCAATGACACAATGCTAGGGAGACTAGGCATTCAATTGAGCCTGCGACGTACCGGTATCTCCCATCGGGAGCCTCCAAAAGTCCCCTTCTCTTTTGGCGGTCACCCGCCAGACCTTTGCCGAGGTGTCCCTCCTCTCTCTCTGTCCTGAGTCGCAGATTCAGCCATGCAACGATCTCGGCTGCTTCCTGCCATTCAATTTTGACACGCCCACCACGGCCCGCGTCGCGTGTCCGCTTCTTTGCTTCCACAATCGCCAGGACTTCCTGTTCGGCCGTATGATACAAGTGGCCGTCTGTTTGAGTCTCGAGGAGTTGTATGTATTTCTTGACGCCGTCTCGTTTCTCGAACTTCCTTTGGTTTGAGATACTGCTGACAATAGTGCCCTGGATCGCGTCGTCGTTCCTGACACGTTCCTTGATGTGAAATCTGTTTCTCTCTATCGTCCATCGTGCTAAGGTGCGTTCTGAACCATTCTTGGGAGACTGTCTCGCACCTTTCGAAGGACTGTCTTCCACAAGTTCGAATGCTCTCATCCAGTGGCGGGAGATGGCTGCCAGGTACTCGATGATGGCCTGGTTCACGATCATTTCGTCTGACGCATCTATCCCATCATGCCGTGGTGGCTTCCGATAGTTCACCTGGGTATCTGTCTGCCGGGGCCTTTTGATAGGTGTCTCAGTCGGCTGCTGGTCGTCACCTTCATCGGCAATGGGAATGGCCGACGCCTTAAGAACCCCCTTGTATGGCTCGATCAGAACCTGATTCTGGGTTATCTTCGCGGAAGAGAACAAGCCAAGCCCGTCGACCTCGATATCCGGGTCGGAATTTGAGACCATATCGAGATAGCGCTTGAGCTCCTGCCAGCTTTCCATCATTTTCCCGGCAGCATCGTCATACGTTTGACTGACATGGCTGTGAAGGTCGAACTTTTCGGCAGTGTGCCGAACAACGAGTGCGCGGAAGTGAAGGAAGTGTTCGTATCCAAGTTTGGACCCTGATGGGTCCGAGCCACCCTTGGAGCCGCCAAGCTTCCAGCTTTGCAAACCGCTGAGCCTGATGCTGCTCGGATCGGACACGCCTAAGTACTTGTGCACATCGCGAATCCAGGTTTTGGCCACGCTAGGATTCTCGTCCAACTTGGCTTGACATAGGCGAGGCTCGACAGATGCCATAATGTACCACAAAGCTAAGTCAAAGAACTGGGCTAAGGTAACCAAAAGATAGAAGATAATCACTGAGAGATGGAGGATGAGCTCGAGAGCGGAAAAGCCAGGAATATATAAATGTATGTTTCTGGACCCCCGAGCAGACCATCCCGTTAAGCGCTGAAGATTGTTATGGAGCATCCAACTGACGAGCGACCAACTGGTGTACTGGTGTTGGCCTGTGTCATGGCGCAGCTGCCTTGTGATCTGTCGAAGCGCCGGTCTTTGCCGCTGGCCTGAAACATGCCGACCCAAAATAACGCCCAACCACTATGAAACAAGAAACCCAGAATCCAAGAAAAGAAAAAAGAATGGAGATATCTCCCAACAAACCACCTAACCGATCTATTTAGGGACTCGAGGTTTGATAGACAGATTGGATCTGAGGTGGTGCAAGACAATCAGCTCCGGACAGGGATGGCCCCAGCCAAAGGCTGAGCCGGTCTGCCTCCGTCCACCGAAACCTCATCCGCATTAATACTCTGGTATTTTGTGTCTCCAACGGGCTTGCTAGCCAACCACCTGAGGAGGACGTAGGCGTCTTCCGTGGGCACATTTCCTTCGATATCCAACAATCGGGATTGTCGGATGACTACGGAGGTGCCGTCCCAGTGTGCTTGTGTGATACGTGCGGTCTTAGAGTGGTGAAAGCTATGGACAATAGCCTGCATAATAGTCAGTAGTCTGGGGTGCAGGAGAGGAGGGGGCAGATGGAAATCATTACCGGAATGGTGTGATGATCCACGAATTCCTCATGGCGGAGTCGATAAATTATCATGGCTATAGCTGACACGACCTCGCTCACTAGGGTCTTGGATTCGCCTCTAGTGGAGTTGTAGACGAACATCGACGTATGTGGTTTAACACCTCCGTGGACACGACAGACATGGCCGTAGTTAAACACGTTATCGTCGTGACCACGGATAAAAACCCTGTCCGCATAGCAGCCGGTGTATTCTCCATAGCACAAGTCGCTATAGCGCGTGACAATATCAGAATCCTTCCTAGAGTGTTGCGGGCGGCTCAAAATGGTACAATTAGCTTACCAGGTAGCGCTGTCCCATCCCATCTGCTCCAAGATACCGTCGTCGAGCCCGAGAGACTCTTTGAACCAAATCGCGCGGAAGTCCGCACAATGCCAATCCGGGCAGTCATCGTACTCATCGTACTTGCACCCATTCCTCCATATTTTCCCTTCCTGTCCATCCAGATGTTGGTTGACAACCGTTGGGAAGTCTTGGTTGTCGTCAAGCGGATAAGGGCGGAAGAAGTTAGGCTCTGGGTCGAACGGCGCGGTCCCGTCGACGTCAAGGGGTGGGAGCTTCCTAATGCAGAGAGATTCTAGCTGGCCATCGTCCAGAACGGCTTGGCGCAGGTCGTCGATGTCGTTTTGCAATTGACAAAGCTGCAAGAGCCACTGCTTTTGCAGCTCACGCCGGGCAGCCGTGGTGAGCGTCTCTAGCTGCGACATTATGGTGGTGACGGTCAGCGTTGAATGCTGGAAGCTGCGTGAATATCAGGGTGAGTTCGCTGGATGTTTAAGAAGGTGAATGCGAAAAAGATTCGAAACGGAATCCGAGGGGCGAGGCAGAATCGCGTCTTCTATATGGATGGAGGCGGTAGCTGAACACGGTCGCGCCGTTTCCACAGCAACACGTCTTTACACACAGAACTCCAACGCGGTCAAAAACATTGTACTTCGTACCAGGCGAAACTTACGTGTTATCTCAGTACCTCGGACCACAATTCGCCGATTGAGTGTGCGCTTCTTAACAGGTGCAGCCGGCTGCGCCAGCTGCTGCGCCAGCTGCGCTGGCTTCACGATGTATCTTTTTGCGCACGGCCTTTACAGGGGGGTTCCAGCCAATCAGAGGGCGAGAAGAACAATCGGCGAATTGTGTTGGAACCATTTGGACCCACAGATACAACGCACGGGAGGACTGACAGCCCTGGTCAGTGCGCGCCAGCCGCCACTAACGGCCCCATGCGCCCGGCAGCCCCGCCGCGCTTATGGCGCGGCGCACGCAACGCAGCCACGCCTAGTCTCAGAATCCCAGACCAGCGACCCCGCGTTTTGTATCCTATGTGCCCTGATAAAACCCACCCACCACTAACCAATCAGGGCACAGGAAATAAAAAGCGGGATGCTGGTCTGAGACTAAAGTGAACATTTCGGCCATGTGGATTTACTTATTTCAGCGAGCTCAGACTACAATCGGGTTGGAATGCCACGCCTGCGGCGTGGCTGCGCCGCGCCATAAGTGCGGCGGGGCTGCCGGGCGCATGGGGCCGTTAGTGGCGGCTGGCGCGCACTGACCAGGGCTGTCAGTCCTCCCGTGCGTTGTATCTGTGGGTCCAAATGGTTCCAACACAATTCGCCGATTGTTCTTCTCGCCCTCTGATTGGCTGGAACGCCCCTGTAAAGGCCGTGCGCAAAAAGATACATAGCCAGCGCAGCTGGCGCAGCAGCTGGCGCAGCCGGCTGCACCTGTTAAGAAGCGCAATCGGCGAAACGTGGTCTGAGCTCGCTGAGATAATTTAATAGTTAAGATTTGAATGATTGAAGTTTCGATTTGTATAGGGAATCGTGACAGACACGGCCGTTTTAAAACGTTCATCTTGGTCTCAGACTAATTGCTGGACGCAGAGTGCAGACCCACATTGGTACTTTTGGTAGATGCGGCTTAGCCACATTCACAGCCACGCGCACCGCCGCAGGCGGTGCGAACTGCGCTCTCGCGTTCAAAACAATAGTCTAAGCTTCTGAGACTACTCCCTCCGTTAAACTTAAAGCAATTCGCATCTGTCCTAAGGCGAAGGGGCTTAAAGCCTATACAGGGTGTGCATTAAGTGTGCGCTAAGTGTGCGTAGGGTGTTTAGTGCCGGTGCAGGTTACGTGGCTTAAGCCGATGTGAGCCGGTTAAATTAACCGCAGAAAACACCATCACTAACCACATGTCTGACAAGAGGGACGAGACAGCCGACGGCCATCCGCCTCCATATCAAAAACGCCCTGATGTAGCATCAACCCCTTCAACATCAATAACATCACCCTCAACCTCATCAAATTCCTTAAACTCAACCTCATCGAACACCTCAACCTCAAACTCGCTAAATCCTCCTACCGCGTCAGATCCAGCACACCTCGAGCTGATAGTACACCGAGCCGCCGGAGCCGCCGCTACAAGTACCACCCGCTCTCTGATGGAAGCCCCGAGAAGCTGGGCCATCTTAGAGTCTGATGTAGTGAAAAGCATCGAGTGTGGCTTTAAAGACGGTATCGATGCCGGAACCCCTTATGGTGACTCTAGGAATGCCAGAAAAAAGCTGCCAGTCCGCATGGCCTCGTTTAGAGCCGCCGTTACCGCCGCCCGCCACGCCACTAAAGGCTACGATGTGCTCACCCGGGTGGTCGATGGGATATGGAGGGCCAGCCTTGATGGTATGGATACAAACTTTTAGTCCTCTAACTTTGTTAATGTAGCTACGGCATAATCAAACGTTTCATTATAACAAAACTGAATATTCTTCTATCTTTTCATTAACACTCATATATGCCTAGCCGCAGATCGTACAACAGTAAGGTACCAGGTATGTATTGCAATTTGCGAAGTCTACCATGTCCAGCGCATGTCCCAGCTGCTAACTGGCTGGGATTGTCACCTGACACACTACGTGGGTCAGCTGCCAAATAACGGCACAAGGTGCACCTACAAGTATGAATGAGTGACCAATCATGATCCCGTGCCATAAAAATTGTAGAATGCTGCCATAGTCATTACCTAGATAAGGTATACAAATGATCAGCGTGCAGGTAGATGATAAAACAAACTACTTGGGATATGTAAACTGCGCACAGCAAAAAGCGATATTGTCAATCCTAAAAATATCCCATCATCAAAACTGCTAATCTTGCATCGGTTGCAACTTTGAACTTGGCTATCGTGCCATATTTCCTCCGATACTTTCTCCCCACAGAGGCTCCCAAACAGTTTACGCCACCACTTCGCCTCCAGCTGAGGTGTACGATCTGATCTGAGATGGCATCGCACACCGGAAGGCTGCGCCTGCTCAACGCCATCGAACTTACCGTTACCGTAACCACGCATCCTCCTCCAAAACCCGAGAAAAAACCTCCTAACAATACATCTCCTAAAACTCGTTTCCGGAGGGAGCAAATCTGGAGAAATGTACGGACGAACCCTTCCGCGAAAGACAGACCTAAGCAGCGTACAGTTCCGAGTGGAACGTCTGGGAGATCATGGCTGCTTTTCAAGAAACCACCACCACCACCTCCTCCTCAACCCCGGACGAGATCCTGGAAGAAGATATTATGGATTCGAGCGACGTCAAGAAAGATATTCTGGAACGTCCACCCATCTTTGATGAAGACTCGGAAAGCGCCGGCATCTCCGAGGATCTCGCCTCGCAGTACTACTAGCACCCCCAAAGAAAGACAGCCCCCAAAAGATCGCTTCTGGATGATGATTATTAATACACCATGGAAGACACCCTCAGAGACACTGCTGCCAGAAGAGCCCAGACCAGAGTGGAAAGCAAGGGATTGGAGGGCGGTCTCTTGGGAGGCGATGCTATCCTGGAAGTGGAAGCGGAAGCAGAACCTGGCACCCCGAGAGCCGACGCAGTCATCATCCAGAGCGACATCTCGGAAACTGCTGCTAGGCTATCTGAAACAGGCGGCGGCATGGAAGACGTCTTGGAAACCGAAGCCCACAAGAGAATCATCCTCAAAGCAAACCCCATCTCGAGAGACGACACCACGATCTCCAAACGCAACAACCTGGAAGGTGACACCTTGGAAGTCGATAACATACTTCAAACGCATTCGTGTTCTCGGGAGACGGCGGTCTACTGTCCCACTCCCACTCCCACCGCAAAAGAGATTCTGGAAGACGCGGCGGCCATCTTGGAGATGGACAACGACAAACAGCCATATATCGAGATCTCGGATAAGACCTTGGAGAACCAAGCCCCGCAAAAAGTCATCTAGATTTACTGGACCCTCACCGCCCTGGACGCTTTCATCCGGACCTAAGCGGAGGGAAAAGACGGCGTGGAAAAGGGAACATAACCACCAAAAGAAAAGACTATGGGAACAGACTGCACCATGGAAGGGGCGGCGGCTTTGGCCGAGACATACATGTAGACACAGACACAAAAAGCGGCGCGTGTCTCATGCCCTCATCACAATGATAAAGTTCTTCTGGAAGTTTCGAGCTAAGGTAAAGCATCGGACGAATAACAAGAGAAGGAAAGCAGAGAAAAAAGCAAGGAAGAGAAGAAGGCATATAAAGAGATGGAAAAGGATGAAGAGCGCTGTGACAGCGTCGTATAGATTCGTCATTTGGGTTCAGGGTTGCCTGACAATTCACCCGATCAAGGTATGTATGTCCATACCTGTGTAACCGTCCACATACCCCAATCAATCTTTGAAGCTATTCCAGGCCAATTCCTTCACGGAGGGCCGGAATTGATG
>MU853988.1:0-43729 GCA_033297225.1 Diplogelasinospora grovesii | reverse complement strand
AAACAAGCAGAAATCGACTACCGGAAGATGCTCGACACTCCCGTCACCTGGGCGAATGCCAAGTCCTGGCTGAACTCCTGGAAGGAAGCGATGGCTAACTGCATCGATAAAGGAGCCCCTTAATCGACATTTACCTGGACGCATGATCTGAAGTGTGCATTAATGGGGGGAGGACTGACCTGGGCGGACTATTGGTACGACGGACAACTCGAAAACGGAGTAATCGAGAACGACGAACTTAGTTACTTAACTGTAGTAAGATACTTCCAGCGAAAGATCGAAGAACATGAAATCTAAGAAGAACGCGCGACTCTAAAGCCGACGAAAGGAGCATTTGGCCCAACATTCAACAAAAACAAGAACAATCCCGCTGACCAGAACGCTCCAAAACCCTAAGGACCCGCTAAACGGAAGAGATTAGATTAGTGCTATGCCTGTAAGGGTACTACCCACTAGGTAGCAAACTGTTACTACGCGTTCCTAGAAAAGGCACTAAAGGGTTGGAAAGGGAACCGCTTCACCAGAAACCGTGTGGAGAAAGCCCTGCAACAGAAACCACTACAAGATCTGGTGCAAAGAATTAAGAAAGCTAAGAAGGAACTAGAGGAATCGAGTTAACTAGCCTAAGCAGCAGTCGGAAAAAGCCTTATAGAAGCTTTTACGACTGCTGCATACCCCCTGAAGAACTTAGCAATTCTCGACTCCGGAACCACGATCCATATCTTTAACGTAAAAGAGCGTTTTCTCTAGTTTAAAGAAACCCTTAACGGCGAATATGTTTAAGCAGGGGAACAGCCTGTGCCTATACTCGGGTATGGTGTAATGGATGTGAAAATCGACGGCCCGAACAGGAAAAAACTAGTCTAGCGCCTATACGATGTCGCTTACTGCCTAACATTCGCTTGCAACTTAATGTCCTTACGCTAGCTTCAGAAGCATGGGATTTACTGGGACACTAAGCCCGGCCAAAACGTTCTCAGACGATCAGATGGTCGTCTCTTATGCCACCTTCACGATAAATACGACCAATACGTTTTAGAGGACTTGCCTTAGCACTTTCCCCCAGGAGCGTTCGCCACACGCCGAAACAAGTTTAACTCGGCCACAGTCAGAAAACCCTAGAAACGGTCCGTAAAAATGTGGCATCTGCGGCTCGGGCACCTTGGGCCATAAGCCATAGATAACTTAGCAAGCAATGTAAAAGGAGGAAAGGTGTATGCGAACTTACAGGGAATCCTAATGGTTAAATGCAATAGCTGTAGGAGTGTAAAACTCCGCAGGAAAATCCGCAGGTACCTAAGAGAGACTCCTTAAGAACCTGGAGTGGTGTTAGCAATCGACTTTCACGACTTCGAAGCCGATAGGGACGGACATACCTCTGTGATGCTTATCACTTGTAGGGCAACAGGATACATATGGGACTACTACCTGAAGGATCGCACTGCCGAGACAATCATGTTAGCACTTAAACAATTCTTCACGATGATGGAACGCTAGTTTCAGATCAGACTAAGGGTTATCTAATACGATAACGAGATCGTTACCGTTAAACTGAAAGTGGCGGAATACATCGAGGGGCTAGGGATTAAGCTCGAACCTTCCGCCCTGTACACCTAAGCTTAGAACGGGGGAGCCGAACGGGCCGGAGCAGTGTACAAACAGAAAGTTCTCGCCATAACTCTTAGTACCGATCTCCCGGCTACATCGCTATAGCGATATATTAGGGAGGCGGCGGTGTATCTCCTGAATAGGACGCCTAGATATTCTAATAAGTGGAAGACGCCTTACGAAAGGTTCCACACC
The DNA here is from genome assembly GCA_033297225.1 of Diplogelasinospora grovesii. NCBI lineage: Eukaryota > Fungi > Ascomycota > Sordariomycetes > Sordariales > Diplogelasinosporaceae > Diplogelasinospora > Diplogelasinospora grovesii. The sequence continues at coordinate 41,926 of MU853988.1, read as the reverse complement.
CTTGTGAATGCTTAAAGAACTGGCCTGAAGCCAGTGGATCGAACCCCCGACATTGCTTATCTTAAGGTATACGGTTGTAAGGTTTTTTACCTATCCTCGAAAGCCTAAAGGGGCAAGGGCGCCGCAAGAGGTTCGAACTAAAGGCGTTTATAAGGTACCTAATAAGCTACACCTTATCTAACAGTTATAAGATTTAGGACCCCCGGAACGGTAAAATTATCCACTCCTGGGACGTGGATTTCGACGAAGACGAGGTCTTTACTAGCGATCCCGAGCAGTGGAAGATAGATTTAAGCACAGTTAATGAGGAACATTTAAGACAACTGATTAAACGTGCCGCTAAGCTAACTGGAGAAGGGGATAACGAAGGCACTTAGGAGGACGGCGGTTTCTAAGTACTGGATTCCGAAGTCGAGGGAGACACGGAGTGGCCCGAACTAAATGAGGATCACCTAGAAAATAACCCTGATAAGTATACCTTAGCTCGGTTTGAACCATACCCCTCCCCCGATTTTTCTCTAAGAGCTTCCCCTAAGGCGGCGATGCTTGCAGCAAGCGAAAAGCCTAAAGATACTAACATACTATCTAAAGATTTTGAACCTTAGATGGCCACATTCTTAGCCGGAGCGTTGACCCAACCAGACCCTTATCGTAAACATAAGTCTAAGGCCGAGGCCCTCCGACATTACCGGAAGGTTAAGGATCTCCCCTAAGCCCCCCGAAATTACACCCAAGCTATGCAGCATAGGGAGAAGAAAGAATGGATATCCGCTATGAAGAAGCACTTATAGAAGCATAAGGAAATGGGCTCCTAGGAGGTGATTAGCAAAACGGATCTAAGGGCGAAGGGGAAACAGATTCTGAACAACTTATAGGTATACACTTATAAGCAAGAGTCCGAAGGGGGCCTGAAAGAATTTAAGGCCCGCCTAGTGGTTAGGGGTAACCAATAAGTTAAGCCTCTTAAGTAAGAAACCTACGTAGCAACGTTAGCGGTAAAATCCTTTAGAACATTAATGGCGATTGTAACAAAGTTCAACTTAAAAATGGTGTAGTATAACGTTGTTAACGCATTTATTAACGCCCTCTTGGACGAAGATGTGTTTATGAAAATGCCGAAGGGGGCGGAGGAGATTAGAAAGATTCTGCTGATTAAGAGAGCTCTGTACGGCCTGAGAAAATCCCCACTCTTATAGCAAAAAGACCTGTCTGCCACTTTAACAGAGCTGGGGTTCGAACCTATCCCGGAGGACCCCTGTATCATGCAGAACAGGGACGGGATACTGGTGTTTTTCTACGTGGATAATATTACAGTGGCTTATAAGGACGAGGACGAAGTAAAGGCCCAGGAATTTATGAACTAACTACGGAAGAAGTATGAGCTTACGGGGGGAGGGGAGTTAAAATGGTTCCTCGGAATTAAGGTCATAAGGGACCGGGAGAAGGGTCTGCTGTGGCTATCGCAGACAGCTTACTGTGAAAAGATTCACAGTTTGGCCACAACGAAGCACAGAGCCCTAACCCCTATGGGAACCACCGAACTACTCCCCTTCACAGACAATGCCTCTGCCGCTTCCATCAAGAGTTACCAGAGAAAGATTGGTTCGCTGCTGTACGCGGCCACTATCACCAGACCTGACATAGCCTTCGCGGTTTCCAGGTTAGCTAGATTCAGCACCAATCCGAGCACAGAGCACCATGAGGCGGCGGATCGGGTCCTTCACTACCTGTACAACACTAGGGACTTATCTCTCAGGTTTGGTGGTGGCGGTGACCTTGAAGTAGCGAGCGACGCATCCTTTGCCGACAATAGCATTGATCGAAAGAGCTCACAGGCCTTCGCGATGAAGCTTTTCGGCGGCCTGATCCATTGGAGAGCCAACAAACAGGACACCGTTACCACCTCAACGACCGAAGCCGAGTTCCTCGCCCTCTCTCAAGCCGCTAAAGAAGCTCTATATCAGAGCAGACTCCTCAAAAGCCTCAAAGCCGGTTTGGACGATCAAAAGATCCAAATCCTCTGTGACAATATGCAGACCATCAGGCTGGTGGAAGGCCCCGGCCAACAATTGATTACTAAACTCCGTCATGTGGATATCCATAGTCACTGGTTGCGACAAGAGGTTGGAAAGGGCACCATTGCAGTAAAATACTGCCCATCGGAAGAACTGATGGCGGATGGCTTTACCAAGGCTCTGACCCCCGAGAAGCATCAAAGGTTTACAGGGCAACTGGGTTTGGAGAAGGGTCCTGAAAGAACATGAAATAAGGACTTACCAAACACCTGCATACCACTTCACCTATCCCCCGGAACGTACAATCCCACAATCCCCGAGAGGTTACAAAGGTGTGCCCCTCAAAAGACCATCCTAGACGCCGAGCATTGCGAGAAACAAAAGCCCGAACCTAGGGGGGTGCGTGTCGCTGACAGTAGCCCTCCCGGAGGAAAGCCCGCTGAACAACGCACTTCAGTATGGATAATAGTTGGCTTCCATCTTGCAGTCCACCAAAGCGGTTTGGTACCCGTTTCAAGGCACCTCGGCACCAGAAGGCACCTATTTTTGAACCATCACAGGGATCGTCACTCAAGAGATACCACTGAGGGTTCCAGGGATTACAGGACAGCATCTTGCAGCTCTCCGAGGGGTGGGGTGGTACTCGTTTCAGGGCACCTCGGTGCTTAAAGGCACCTACAAAGAAGGAAACAAGCTATAATGAGAGGGCCGTGCACCTGTATCAGAAGCTTGGCTTCAGACTCGAGGGTAGAAAGCGTGAGGTCATATATATGAATCGCAAATATTACGATGCGGTTGAGTTTGGCATGCTAGAGAACGACTGGAAAGAATTGAGGGGGTCAGACTAAGGTGTGTAATTTTCTGATTAAATTAAGGTCTTCGTTTACTAGTTATCTACCCTAACTACCGTATTGTACTGTCCTGAGGCCGTGAAAACTTGCATAGGTCGGTGAATAATAATATTCGCCCCAGTATTCGCCCCAACAGCCAATTGTCATATGATCTGGGCCCAAATGGTGGCTCAGATACCCTATACCAATTATTGCAGCATTTCTGGTCGATCCCTCACGTACGACCACGGGCCGAAGAAGGCCTCCAGGAAATCCTTTTGTACGAAGGCTGCCGTCACTTTCTCTCGACCATTGGCTTGTTCGAGGGTGGGCAGGAAGGCATCGCGCTGCAGGTCGAGGAAATTCCGAATGGTCGGCTTCCCGCCTCGCCAATCCTTTGCTCGTGCATCCCAGTCGAGATTCCAATCCAGCAGACGTGGTGATGGAGGTTTCATCGCTAGTCCGCAGCTGATTTTGGCCGTACGAAAGCCATGTTGTCTCCTCGGGCCCGGAGCCGAAAGACGTACCAAGGGTCCACGGCAGCCACCGGGGCAGGCTCACCACGCTTGTCTTAGAGAATCAGCTCGTTCGATAGATGAAGACAGTCTCTCTGTCCGTCGAGGAAGAGCAGCATGCAGGCCAATTCCGCGTCCAGCGATACTAACGGTTGAACCATCCCTTCAGAAACCTCTATGAGCGGTCTTTCCGGCGGTGTCCAACACGCACGTAAGGATTGGAAAAGACCTTCGTCTCCATCTGTTTGATCTCCATCCTGAGACTTGTCGGGCTCATTGATGATATGGTTTCTTAAGATCTTGACCCCGACAGAGAAGTATATCATGTTCTAACCCTTCTCCGAGTCTACGTCATCGGTAGTGCGAGATGGCCTAGTGCCGGGTCGGTATTGTACTTCAACGAATTCAATACGTCGAGTTGCTCTACGATCGATGACAGCTTTACGGACGTCGGCGGAGAAGTCGGGATCACCGCAAGCTATAACGATTGTTAGCCTAACCCAGCCCCTAGGAGAGGGAGACTTGCCCACAACTATACTCTTCTCCGAAGAGGCATCCATCATATGTTTCAGTAAAAGATCACGGTCAACTTGGTGAAAATACAACCAATGGCTAGTTGCTTCGAACACCGGCATCTCCTTCTCTTCGGATAGGTAAACGCACCAAACGACGAAAAGTTCCTTCAAGCATCAGCATGTCGCCCAAGGATAGAGGAATTAGGGTACTAACATTATCGGCGTCCAGTTCTTGCAGACGCTTCAGGTAAGCAGCTGCCCATTCTCCTTTGAGTTTCGCTCCAGGCTCCAGAAGATATTCACTCTGCAGAGCACATCATCCGATCGTCGACGTTCCCAGAGATTCCGGGCGATAGAGAGGACTTGAGTCACAGATGGGAATAGTCTCAGCAGTCCGCATTGCAGTAAGCAGCTCGGCGACGAAAGAGATGGTAGGAATGGCAGGAGCAATCGAGATATACAAATCCACCCAAAGCGACCCGACCATCGACACCTTCTCCTGCACTCTCGGTCCGAGAACAGAACAGAACCCATATGCAGAGGAGATAGCAGCAATGGCATAACTATAACTATATTCTTTATTATCTTTTTTCTCGCTCTCTCTCTATTACACGTTTATTTAATAATATTAACTCTTTTTAAATCACCTTTTAAAATCTTATATAATAATTATTCTTCTTTATGTATTTATTATACTACTCTTTTTACTTAACGTACATGATAAGCGAGCGGGCCGGATAAGCGAGCGGGCCACTTTTCCACGCGACGCGTCACCTCTACACTCAACACTGATTTTCTCATCAACTCAACATGCCTCCTACTTTAAAGGAAGCTAGGGTAATCTTAGCCCTTGAAGCTCTTTAAAACGACAAAAATCTAAGCCTACGAGACGCAGCTAAGATCTATAACGTCAGCCGCACTACTCTTACACAACGACGCAAGGGCCGTACTGCACGACGCGACACTATACCTGTTGCAGTATAGCCAGAGTAAAATGTGTTCAACTTGTGTGTGTTCAATTGACTGTTGCTGAGTGCTCTGGTTCAGCTTTTCAGTCTGTTGGGGGGCACGGGCCACATGGTCATGTGAGACCTGTGAGTCCCTGTAATGCAACACACCCCCTCAGTCGAGAGCCCTATAAAAGCGCTCGGCTGGTACCAACAGTAATATATACATGCTCGCGACTTGAAGTTATTCCTAAGGCTCTGAGGTACTCCATCCTCCTTCAATCTGGTGTTCCATTGCTTCCAAATCCGTACATGAGAGCTCCCTCAGCTTTCGTGCCTTAATCCGCTGCTCAACGCTCACCACGCTTACATGCTCCCTGAACCTCTTGAATTGTACAGCTGCAAGCGCCTTTGTGAGTTCGTCTGCGAGCATATCACCTGTTGGCTTGTAATCCACCCTAATCCTGCGCTTCTCGACTGCTTCCCTGAGCCAGTGGTTGTGAATATCGACATGCCGTAGCTTCGTGCATCGAGCGGCTCACGTATAGAGCTTCCCTGGTGGCTTAAGCAAGTGCCAGCAACTCCGCTTCGGTAGTTGAAGTAGTCACGGTATCATGCTTGTCAGCTCTCCAGCCAACTATGCCACCAAAGAGCTTCATGACGTAAGCTTGAGAGCTCTTGCGATCAACTGAGTTGTCTGCAAAGGATGCGTCGCTCCAGGTTTCCATGCCGTCACCCCCACCAAGTTCCAGAGCGTAGTACTGCGTGCCCACAAGGTAATGGATAGCCCTGTCCGCTGCAGCGTGGTGCTTCTCGTCGGGGTTAATGTTAAATCGGGGAAGCCGGGAAGCTGCAAATGCTACGTCGGGCCGAGTGATCACGGCGGCGTAAAGGATCGAGCCGGTCTTGCGCTGGTAATCGTTTACAGAGCTTGGACTAGCGATGCCCGCGCTCGGGAGCAGCTCCGCGGCTCCCATCGGTGTACCGGGAGCGGGCTTGGTGCGTTGACGTGCCGGCAGTAAGTTGGCGAGCTTAGCGATGTAGTCGGACTGTGAGAGCCAGATCTTCCGAGCTCGGCGGTCCCGAATAACCTCAACGCCAAGAAACCACTGCAGCGACTCTCCTCCTTGGAGTGTGTAATGGCGCTGTTGCTCCTTGATCTTCGCGCGCGCAAACTGCTCCTGCGGCTTCCGAAACGCGACAACGATGTCGTCGACGTAGAAGAAGATGATCACACCGTTTAGCATATAACAGCAGGGCTCATGGGGTACTGACTTGAATCCGCAGTCGACTAAGGTCTTTGTGAAGTGCTTCTGCCAGAGCAGAGGCGACTCGCGGAGCCCATACAGAGCTTTCTGGAGCTCCAGCACCAGTCCTGGTTCCTGATATCCAGGCGGCATTCGGGGAGCTTCGCATGCATAAACGCGTTCACGACGTCGTATTGGAGCAGCTATCGCTATCAAGGAGCGAAAGGATCGGCATGTAGCCGAGCAATTCTTATGCTTCGGTAAAGTCTGCTGTCTGCATTCTTCCCTTGCACAGGGAGCCTTCTCACTTCAGTGCCACGGGGCGCTCGATCTAGGATCTTCTGCAGCCTAACTCTCGTGACAGGCGTTCCATCGACGACTGCAACTCTCGAAGTGTGATGGCCAGCGTTAAACGCCGCCTCCCATGCTTCGTAGCGCAGCCGGATGGCGCGGTTATCGCGCACCGGAGGGGGGATGCGAGCACGCTCAGCGAATCCTCCTTCCTCCGGGACCCAGGTTGAGATGCGAGCATGCTCAGCGAATCCCCTGTACTCTGGGAGCACTCTGAAGGCGGCTAACGCCAACCGATCGGTGGGAGGAGGTGTAGACGCCGGGGTCAAGAGCGGCTCAAAGCGCGCGGTTAAGTACGGGTGATCAGGCCGCTCTTCCACGGTTATATTGCTCGCTGCTTGGGAGCCGGAGGCTCCAAACGCTTCCTGCACGTAACTACCCTCTACTGCAACCACGGAGGATGGTCGTGGGCCGAGCTCTTCATCTTCTTCTTGCGTGGTAGCGCTATGAGCGCTGTGAGCGTTTCCCTGCATCTCTGGTAAGCGTATCTCACGTAGCATGTTCTCTAGCTCTTCATTAGATACGTGGAGTAAGTCATCCTTGAGAGCAGCTAAGCTTCCGGGAAAGAACTCGTCCTCGTTGAACATCACATCCCGAGTGCGTACAACTTCATTGCATTAGGGATTCCACACTCGGTAGATGTTTGTTGAGTCGTAGCCGACAAGATACATCCACTGTCATAGCGTATGCTTTACAGCCATAAGCTCGCAGGTGTGCCTGCGATGGCTTGCGCGCTCCGCCGACAATTCCATCGCGAAAGGCGAGGTAGGTGTGGAACATCTCGTATGGAGAGCGCCAGCGAGTGCCTTGCTTGGTGGTCCTGTTGTGCAAATACACGCCGCTCTGTAGATTTCAACCCAAAGAGAATGTGGCAACTTAGCTCCTGCTCGCATTGCGCGCGCCTTGGTCTTAATAACACCCCCTGAGCGCTCTGCGCCGCCGTTTTGAGCTGGTGTGTGCGGTGCGGAGGGCTCGAGTCGAATGAAATGGCGCGCTTGAAGAAATCCCTTTATATCGTTTGAGAGTATAAGCTCGTTGTCGCATTTGAAGACGGTCGGCTTAACGTTAAATTGGTGGTTGAGTACGCCGAGGAAGTAGTTGAGCGCTTCGATCATTGTCGGAGCATCCGATTTTGCTTGATCCTGACCATTGCCTTCCTTGTCCCGGTATTTGTTTGGCGGGAAGATTGGCTCAAACGCTTAGCGACGTGGGGATTGCTTTACAGTGTGTCTCACGATGTAAATGATCTCCGAGCACCCAAGCCAGCCCTTAAGCTGATATCACAGTCTCTCCGGATCGTCGATCGATCGCAAACTATCTCCTCCTAGTGCCTATGGGTCTTGAAGTAATATGTCTTCTCCCTCTCGTCGGCATTCCTGGTGAAAGTAAGGCATGGCCGCTTGCGGTAGTCAGCTTTCATTGGGTCTGGACCTCTGTTTGGCGCTGGCGAAGCACTGGTCGACTAGCCTTTATCATCCCTTCCGTTGGAGCTTTACTAGTTGACACAGTCTTGCTGGCGGTCCCCTAGTACCTACTATTTCTAACTAGGGCAGTGGTGAAGGACATGGTGATTTGTCTTCTAGTCTGTGTAGCAATCATTTCATTTCTCCTAATTGCGACCGCTAGGGCAGTGGTGAAGGACATAGTGATTTGTCTTCTAGTCTGTGTAGCAATCGTTTCATTTCTCTACTCCGCGAACCAGTGAGATGTAGATACATACGACCAAGTGTTCTAATACTATCTACATCGCTATCTAATAAGGCAATAATTGCTCCTTTATACATATTTCGATGGACAGTCAATTCATCGAGGAGAGGCTCTTGCAAGTGGCGCAGCAGCGCGTCGAGGCACCAGAGCAGCAGACTACAGTAACAGCCGTCCAAGGACTAACAGCTATCTTGAGACTGATGGCTGCCAGCAGAATGGCCGCTAGCAGAAAATTTCTTGAGCGAAGAGGGGGTGGCACATCCGACTGTATCGATTGAGTTCCCTGTTGGGCGGGGCTCAATTGGGGATGCAGATGCAACCGGTTCAAGCAAGGAGCCAAAAACAGCTCTTTGCAAAACTTAAGCCACTCCTGCGGCTTTTACCTGTGCGTGGTGTTGACAGTCCTGCTATCACATTTACTTTATCCTTGCCTGAGATCCAAAATCATTGTTTGACGTCCAGTCCCGAGAGCTATATTCTGAAATGACGCTCTTTACACACACACACACACACACACAATTTATTAACGCCCGGCGGCTAAGCCGAAAGGGCAACTATTGTTAATATACAAGTACATTTCCTATGCTGTGCCCTGATCTCCTTAAGCCCATGTGTCGCAGGTGGTGTAGGGCTCCTAAGGAGCCCCGCTGACCGCTTACTAAGCTCCTTTTTTTCCTGTATATATAGACTCCCTCGCTCCCTCTTTTCTAGACAATATAAGGCACTCTTCATCACTTTTTGAGCTCCCATTCCTGCGTGACAGTTATGAGCCCGGTTCCCGCAGGTTCGAAGACCTAGTTTTCACTGCGCACTTCAATACACACACCGCGGTTTGGGAGCTCTTCTTCTTTCTTATCCCCGACAATTCTTCTGATCCCCCACGACTTCCTCGATCAACCTCTCAATCAACTACCTTACCTTCGTCGCTATGATACCTTCGTCGCCATGATCTGGTGAGCGCTTCAACTCACAAAGAGCGCAGGAAAGACTTTTCCCAGCTTTCTTCTCAACCGGAAAAATCTGCTCTACTGTATAGTGGAGCAGCGGGGGAGAGGAGCTGGGATCTACCCTGTTAGCTTCCAGCCAGCGTTTCACCAAGGTTCCCAGGCACGGGTCAGGGCGCGAGTTATGGTGGCAAGGGTGGCAAACGCAATGGACCTTTGATTGGTTGATCGACCTCGACATACGACGCTCCCTGAGTCAGGCGTCTTGGGGCAAGGGGAGGAAGCAGCGGAGAGTCTTCCGTTGTGTGAGAAGGTGGTCACATGACGAGCTAAGGAACCCGCGTGGAGACCTTCACTGGTTGTCTACGCTCTCGGCACACTAGGGGGTGCCTGGCACCCTCACGTTGGCGCGCTTACCTTGTGTAGGCAGGCGCCCTGGAGTCTTCGCCAAGGAGCGAACAACGCTCACTCCAACAGAGATACTGCAAAGCGAAATCACCAGCGCTTACGGCGTAACTCTGATCGTGACACCCCCAGGTCGCGCCTGGGAAGGACATAGAGCAGCTTGGCGGCTGGCAGCTTTACGCTGCGCCCCTCCCCCTATGCTCGCGACTAGGCGGGAGGCCGGGTGCAATAGGCCTAGTTCGCTACTAGGTGAGCACTGGAAGCGTGCACAGGGCGCGCGGCGTGTTGGATCTGGAAGCTTAGAAACACCAGCCCCCGGCTCGCTAGCACTATTTGAAAGCTGGTTAGAGTAGGGCTGGGAGGGAGTAGAAAGATCCAAGCGTAAGAAGGTTAATATTGCCGTTGCAGTATTAGCCACCTGAGCAGGAGAACGCTTACCGCAGTGCCGGGCCCGCGAGGGCTCTGGAGCGGTGGAGTGCGTGTGTGAGCTTCCCGGGCCCGCTGGCTTAGCCGGGGTCTGGGAGCAGGAGAACGCTTACCGCAGTACCAGGCCGCGGGCTTTGGAGCGGTGGAGTGTAGGATCACGGCATGGCTGTACGCCGCGGCCGTATGTGGAGAGCTCTCTGTAGCCTGGGACTTGCTGCAGGAGCTACGATATGATGTGCTTTGCCGTTGGCTTCTAAGCTAATTACGGTAACGATGGAAAACCGGATTTGTTTGAGCTCGCCCGCTTACTTACACGCTTACAGGGCTGGTGCTCACGAACTGTTTGAGCTCGCCCGCTTGTGTACAGTACGGTACAGGCTGGTGCTCATAAACGACGTATTGGTATGGGGCAGGGCAGTCAGTATAGTATGTATTACAGCCTGTTCTTATACAGCCAAGCTCTCTGGACCGCGAGAGCTCAGCTGGGGGGTGTGTCACAGGTGGTGTAGGGCTCCTAAGGAGCCCCGCTGACCGCTTACTAAGCTCCTTTTTTTCCTGTATATATAGACTCCCTCGCTCCCTCTTTTCTAGACAATATAAGGCACTCTTCATCACTTTTTGAGCTCCCATTCCTGCGTGACACCATGCAAATTCCATTTCTTGCTTATGTACTCCCATTTTCCATATCTCTGCGGATTCTCGCGGTTAGTAATGTTATTAGCAGACTGGCTTGAAGGCTATTCTCCAAGTGTTCAGTGTCCTATCTTCGGCGGCTGAAGCGGCGTCTGGTATCGACAGCACGAGGTGGTTGTAGGTTGGGTCGGGTATTGTAGGTTAAAGGTGTCCAAATTCGTCTCTATGGTTAGTTTGCGTCAAGTCGGCCTGTGGCCATTGCGAACCGAACACACACACACACACACACACACACACACACACACACACAATTTATTCCGCCCGGAGGGCCTAACCCGAAAGGGCAACTATAACACATCTACTAGTACATTTCCTAAAATGGATCCTGATCTCTAAAAGCCCGTACGTTCTCCTTTTCCGGCTTATATCCTCACACTGCTGCCCTCTCCGCTGCGGGTGCTCGTGGGTTAGTAATATCAGTAGTAAGCCAGCTTGAAGGCCAATCTTCAAGTGTTCAACGTCCTATCCTCGGCGGTTGAAGCGTGCTTACTCGGCGTGGCACGAGGTGAGTGGGGTTGTTAGGGGTTACGGATGATGGTTAGTTTGTTCCGTTCTGCGGTTGTTCTTTCTCTAGACGACCCGTGGCAATGGCGAAACGTATCGTGGCCCGCACCGCCTGCATGTTTGGGGACCAGTTCTTATCATCCGAGGGTGACTTTCCTCCCAGGTAGAAGGAGAGGTTGCCCCTGTGGACGTCTGTGCATTGGAGCATCTCCGCACGATGTCCAGTCCATTGCCTGCATCGAAACACGAAGTGTTCCACTGTCTCTCTCGCTTGTCCGCACGCGCACTGGTCTGACGGTGCTGCTCTGATACGGTACAGGTATGTGTTGATCTTAGCCATGCCTGTCCTGAGCTGAGCAAGCATGCCGGCCTCGGTTCGAGACAGGCGGTCGTATAGCAGTCGAGTGTGCTTCCCTGGTAACGCTACGTCGACTCTCTTGGAGTGTCTGCCCACTTTGTCCGGCAAGGTCGTGCCCGATGCTCGCTTTGCCCACGCAATATGGAGGGCTGTGGATCGCATTCCGGGTCCCTGGGACTCGCGTTAGCGCTTTCAGGCTCCTTGACGTCGCGATAAAGGCGAGACTTCGCGATAGTGGAACCGCCGGTGTCGATGAAACTGATTGGCTTGTGGAAAGCTTCAGCGGTGGGGAGCTACTTCAGAGGTTTCTGAAACGGCTTGAAGAGACGTGGCACGAAAGCAGCTGTTAAGGCTAGTAGTAAGTTAAGTAGCTATACGATGAAGCTACGGGCATCGTGATTGCGACTGGCTCGTCCGTAAAGAAAGGCATTGTTGGCATGGGTGGCAGCGCACGGGACACCCTCTTCAACGGGACCTGTAAAGTAGTGACAAACTATGCTGTGACCCTCGGGACAAGAGAGGAGCAGAATCCGTACACAGCAGAGTTAGCAGCCATAGCAATGGCATTAAAGAGCATGCCACCTAGCATCAGCCACAGGCACATTACCATTATCACCAGGAACCAGTCGGCGCTAGCAGCAATCAGACAACCGCGGCAACAGTCCGGCCAAGGCATTATAATGCAAATATACGAGTCGGCCAAACTGCTTAGGCAAAGAGGGAACTCGATCGACTTCAGGTGGGCACTAGCAGAAAGTAGCTTCGCGCTGGGATCGGAAGTAAAAGCAGCAGCGTAAAGGGCGACGAAGAAAGTACGTACACCAGACTCCCAACTACACCAGGCTAAGTCGACCATAATCAAGCTAGCAATGGCCAAACAACGACGAGGAAGAATGCTCCCTTAACGAGTAGGCAATTTTTTAAAGGCTGTGGATGCGGCACTGCCAGGCGAGTACACTCGCGCTCTATACGACAAGCTGAAGCGAAGAGAGGCCTGTATATTAACGCAATTCCGGACGGGAATGGCGAAGTTGAATGGCTTCCTAAGCAGGATTGGAGCCGCCGAGTCCGACCTATGTGCCTGCGGTCACGTGAGGGAAACAGTGGAACACTTTCTGTTCCGATGCATAATACGGATCACAGGGGCTTCAGGGTCACTAGTATTAATATATGATCAGCATCAGTGACAGACAGCACCCGAGGAAGATCACTTACTCAATCATATGATCGGCGCCCCAGAGCCACATGTTCTCAAAGTAGCCCGACGCCTGCGACGTCAGACGCATCATCAGACTGGCCGCGCTACAGCCGGCATCGGTGCCGCTGGTCGAGGCCGGACACTCGGTCGGCGTGAGCTGGGTGCCGGTGGCGCCTCCAACGCGAGCATGGCAGTCCCACAGGGCCGCCGAGCCGGCGCTGGCCGCCTGGATGTTCCACTCGACGAGGATCAGGCCGGCCGTGGGCCCTCGGGTCGTGAAGAGGAGGTCCTGCATCTCGACGCTGCCGACCGAGCCGACCAGGCCGACCTGGACCAAGACCTTGGGGTTGCTCGCGTCCTGGAAATAGGCGCCCGACGCCACCAGCTGCGACCACGTCTCGCCCACGATCTTGGCGCCGTCCGGGATGATGATGGTCGACGTCAGGATGTACGAGCCGGCGTCGACGAACAGGATCTTGCCGAGACTGCCGTAGATGGCAGATTGGAAGGCGGCCGTGTCGTCGGTCGACCCGTCGCCCGTGGCGCCGTAGTCCCTGACGTGCACAAAGTCGTCGACCGTCATGTCCTCGTACTGGGGCTTGGCGCGCTCAAAGTAGGCGCCCGTGGAGTCGAGCAGCGCCGCGTGGCGGCGGTAGTCGCCGACCTTGGCGCCGTCGGAGAAGGCGCGCGCCGTCGTCGAGCCCTCGTACGTCGGCCCCAGCGCCCACTCGTCGACCGTGCCAGCGGACCCGGCGAGGTAGACCTTGCCGGCCGTGTCTTGGACGGCGGCGGCGACCCCGGACAGCTGGACGTTTTCGAGCACCACTCCCGTGCTGCCGCTGCCCACCGTCGACGACGGCGGCGCAATCACGATGGCCGCCGTGCCGACGTTGGAGAAGGATGAGTCCATGACGGACACGGACCCGATGTTGCCCGAGCCGTCGTCCGACGTCAGCTTGAAGCCGACGTTGACGTTAGTCATGGTGACGCTCTTCCAGACCCAGCCCCAGTCCCAGATGACGTGGACGCCGGTGCCGCAACCGTTGAACGTTAGCCGCTGCGCCGTGAACTGCTGGTTGCCGCCGTAGAGGCCGATGTTGCCGCCGGTGAAGGTGACGTCCGAGATCTGGCCGCCACTGCCGTTCTCGGCGAACATGCCGATCTGGTTCTTCGTTGCATCAGTCGACGCGATGAGCTCCACATTCTGGAGGCTGGTGGCCTGCGCAACTTGGTAGTGGAGGCACGAGATGTTGGCGCCGGCGTGCGTGATGTCGATTACGATGTTGCGGATCTGCCGGTAAAAGTTGGCCGTGTTGATGTAGTACTCCTCGGTCCCGCCCTGGCCGCCCGTGTACTCGTCCGTCGACAGCACGCCCAGGCCCACGAAGCTACCCGAGGCCAGCAGCGTCGGCCTGTTGATGGCGTCGCCGATGACCTGCGTCCCAAAGGGCATGGGAACCGTGCTCGAGATGAGGTAGGTGCCCGGAGGGAAGTAGACGATGGCGTTCTTGGTCGTCGAGCCGTTGCAGTCGACTCCGCAGCGGCTGCCGCTGGTCATGGCGTTCTTAATGGCGGCCGTGTCGTCGGTGACGCCATCGCCGACGGCGCCGTAGTCGAGCACGTTGCGGAACACGACGTAGGATGCGTCGTTGCCCCAGGGCACCGTGCCCTTGCGAGCCAGGCTCTGCATCCAGTACGTCCCCGTGGTAGCACGCTTGGCTGTTGTTGCGTTGCTTCCCACGCTGTTTGCCTCGGCCACAAGGGCTGCCGCGTTAGCGATCTCGTCCGTGATGTTCAAAAGCGGCACGACGCCATTGTTAACGGACAAGGCCGACGAGTTGGCGGCCACAGCTTGCGTGCTTCCCACGACGGTTCCTGGCTGCAGACCGTAGGCATTGCGGAGGGGCCGCCCGAAGCGACCGCCGTTGAGCCTGGCCGACTCGGCCTTCGCCTTGTCGACGATGGCCTGCGCATTCGCCACGTCCCGAGCCACGGCTCTCTTGAGGAGCGGCCGGACGACGCCGTCGGGGATGCTCCGGGGAGTTGCAACGGGCGGCCCCTGGCTTTTGGCCGAGCGCTTCTTGAATGATGGCCCACGAGGCTTGGCGACATGGATCCGCTTGCTTAAGTCGATGTATTCGTCATCCTCCATGTCCCAGCGGAAGTGCTTGTCCAGCGTCCGCAGCCCAGCCGGCATCTGCTCACTCGCCGCCCAGTCCACGTACGAATCGTTCGCCGGGACGGCGTACTCGGTCCCGACACCGGCGTCCACGAGGCGCTGGAGCTGCTCAAAACTGAGGTCCCACAGCCCTCTCGAGTGGGAATTGGCCGTGGAATTATTGCCGTCGTTCTCATCCCGTTTGGTGGCGAATCCCTGAAGGATCTTGATCTCGTTGTTCACAGTCTCGGCTCCGATGATATTGTTCACGTTATACGATATGACCCTGCACGCGTATCCATCCTGGGCGTAGTCGGCGAAGAATCTGAAAAATGCGACAGAGTTGGAGTTATCAAAGGACCCGCTGAGCGTCGGACTGAGTTGAATGAGCCGCTTCAACTCGCGACGCAGTTGGTTGTGCGACGTAGCTTGCCCTGCGAAGCGAGTCAGCCGGGGTTCCCTTCATCCTTGAATAGTCAGTCAGCTGCTACTTACAGTCCTGCTCCGCCTTGACTCCGGTGTTGCACCGCATGGCAGCACAGCGCGTCGTACCGGGCCGGTCCGCGTCTTCTCCGTCCCCTCCTTCGACCCAAGTCGCGGGCGGGAACTCATCGCACGTGTACCGGATCTTAGAGTAAATGTCGACATTGCCGTTCGAGCCGCGGTGGTTCCGGATGATGTTGTACTGGGTGCCGGGCTCGAGGTCGTTGTAGTACCATTGCCCGTCGTGCCGCATGGGCATGATGGGGTCCGACTCGGGACAAGGATGGTTATCCTTCCAGCTACCTGGACAGCTGTGGGCACGCCGCCTGTTTTTCCGCGTGGCGCTGTTGAAATCATAGGCGAACCAGTCACTGTCAATATTACTCCTGGGGTGCAGGTTTAGACCCCTCGCCGTGAGGTAGAAAGCATCCTTGTTTTTGCAGATGTCTCTTAGGTAAAAGCAGTTGTAGACCAGGACGACGAGCTGATTGGGGCCCAGGTAGAGCACTTT
Organism: Diplogelasinospora grovesii; assembly: GCA_033297225.1. Lineage (NCBI taxonomy): Eukaryota > Fungi > Ascomycota > Sordariomycetes > Sordariales > Diplogelasinosporaceae > Diplogelasinospora > Diplogelasinospora grovesii. The sequence continues at coordinate 26,119 of MU853988.1, read as the reverse complement.
CTGTGGGACATCATTCACGGTAGGCTGGCTTGGAAACCTCGAGTGTTAGCCCCCAGAGTCCAGTACGTTATCCAAGTTGCAGCTTACTAAAACACTGAGTCTGTGGCAGCGACATAGTTATAGTCCTGTTGGTACTGAGCCAGCGAGCCATGGCCATGGGCGAGCAAGGCCGTCAGGTAGAGGCAGAAACGTAGAAGAATCATGGTCCCGATTCGTCCGGCGGCAGTAGACTGGAGCATACGAGACAAAGAGAGAAGCACCGGGCTCTTTGCCCCTGGTTGTGACTTGTACAAGACGCTAAGTGCATGGACATCGTCAGATTAACAGGATGGCAACGCGCGTGTATATAACTTTCTTGCACCGAGGCTGACTAAAGGTCCAACTTAGGCAACCTAAATTGCCCCCCATGGAGATGCCTAATTGGGCCACTAGAGTACTTTTGCTAGGAATGTTAGATTACCGACTAGGTTTGCAACCTATACCGAGTCAGACTACGTATCTTCCCCTGAAGGTGGAGTCTTGTTGTTGAGAATCGGACGTAACGCGGGCGCTATAGTGCCAAGCATGCAGTTGGATGATAAGGAGGCTGACATGCAGATTGAAATGAGCATCTGTTGTAACGTTAATCCAAGTTTACATGACTGTCCCCAATGCGAGTGACCCCTTTTGCTGTGCCGTAAGGTAACGCGGGCGCTGCAGCGCAAAGTAGGTAGGCAGTTGGATTGCTGTGCCGCAATCCCACCGGTTCTCTCCACCTCACTATTGGCCCTGAAACGGACAGGCCTCCGGGTAAGACGCCATGGAAGGATTGCCGAGGTCGGCACCCCAAATTGCGTGCCATGGAGATGCCCAATTCGAAAGTCCGGTCCTGCCCGGAATGCGAGATTACTGACCAGGTTTGCAACCTACCTGAACCCATATAAGGCAGACCATCTTCCCTTAAAGGTGGAGTCTTGTCGTCGAGAACCCATCACATTGTACTTTAAAAAGTACTTTATCTACTACCTTATTCCTGCCGTCCGTTAGGGGCTTGAATCGGACCGCTCCGGGTCCAATGCCAAAAGGCATGCAGATTAAAATGAGTATTGTTCTTACCGCATCCTCTCGCCCAATTGGCACAAAGCTAGTGGTCAAGGCTTTTGGATTGTGTTGCCTTTGATTTGGCCGATAACCACCAGCTTTGTGCGAATCGGGCAAGAGGATACGGTACGTCGGACCCTTCTTGCATGTGAAGATTGGCTTCTGCGGTCATGACCGGGAATCGGATGGGGCGAGGGAACTTTTAACTGCAATCTGCACGTCGTCAATGCTTGTCCTTTAAGGCCGTTGCTCCGGCCGTTGCTTGTCGTCGATTGCCCGCTCGCAGCCCCTGGACCGGGCCACAATTTGTACGTACAATTTTCTTGCTTCATCTGCTGCTCTGGGCCCGCGCTCACCACCGTCTTGGTCGTCAGACAAGCTCGACTCTCTTCCAGCACAGAACGTGCGAATCGAGCCGCCATGTTTCTCCGGTCTGCAGATCAATCGTTGCCCAACATGGTCCTGTTTGCCTTTGTCCTTCTCTCGTCCATCTCATTCCTCAGCGGTGCCAGGGCATCCAACGACTGCCAGCCCGTCACATGGACAAACAGCAAGCGCCGCGATGGGGTGTTTCCTGCGAGAAACTGGAGACGCGACAACGGCACCACGACCATTCCCAACTTGATCAGCACCGGGAACGTGACGACCGGTGAGGTTAACTGCCGCTACTCGACGACGACGGGAAGCGACGTTAACTATTATACGTGCACTCAGCTGGCGACCAAATACGGCGTCACCATCGACCTCTTCTTCACACTGAACCCGACACTGAAGCCGGACTGCAGCAATATCCAGCCCAACACGTTGTATTGTGTTGACGGGTGTGAGTTCCCCAAGACAACTTTGGCAGAAGTCTACTGACAAGTCCCCTCCAGTCATCGAGCCCCTGAGATCGACCGACGGCCTCTGCGGTCCCCCTAACAAGAACGCCACATGTCTCGGCACGGCCTACCAATGCTGCAACTCGGAGACGTGGACGTGCGGCAACTCGACCGACGACTGCGCGGCGGGCACGTGCTACGAGGGCGCCTGCGCCGGCGACACGGTCTACAGCACCGACGGGACCTGCGGCACCGCCCACGGCAACCGGCTCTGCGCCGGCAAATGGGGCGACTGCTGCAACCTCAACGGGACGTGCGGCACGGGCGACGCCTTTTGCGGCACCTCGGTCTGCCAGATGGGCAACTGCACCCTGCCGGCCACGGGGCCGAGCGTGCCGAGCTGGACAAACGGCAACTCGACCGACGGCACATGTGGTGGCACTAATAAGTTTACCTGCAATGTTGTATACGGATACTGCTGCAATAAGAATAACACGTGCGGGTCTCTCCCGTCCGACTGTGGTGTGGGATGGTGAGTCTTGACTCTGATGATGATAAGTGAAAGTGATTTGCAAACTGACGAGGGATATATGTACACAGCCAGCCGCTATATGGTAACTGCAGCGCCGTTAGCACATCTCCCTCTTCTTCGTCGACAAGCTCGTCTTCCAGTTCCTCCTCTGTCGGTGTGACGACGGCTGGCACGATAACCACGACAAGCAGTACGACTTCGGGGAGCACGAGAACAACGAGCTCTGTCATGACGACGCCCACGTTACCCACCACGACCACGCCGACAACAACAAACACAGGCTGCACGTCAAGCATCTCCTCCGCCTTCAGCTCCCTCGCCTCGTGCGGCCAGCTGTGCATCAACAACATGGTGGCGCAGTACTCGACGCTCGGGTGCGCGAGCCCGACCGACTCGGCCTGCCTGTGCGCCAACGTCAACTTTGGCTACGGCATCCGGGACTGCAGCAACGGCGCGTGCGGCACCGACGTGGCAGCCGCGAGCAGCGCCATTGTCTACGGGAGCGCCTACTGCAGCTGCGCGGGGACCGCCACCGCCACCTCGGCCACGTCGACGGCGACGGGCCTCGCCGCCCTGCCGTCGTGCGGCCAGCTGTGCTTCAACAACATGCTGGCCCAGTACGCGTCGCTCGGGTGCGCCAGCGAGCAGGACGCGGCCTGCCTGTGCGAGAACGTCAATTTTGGGTATGGACTGCGCGACTGCTCCAACGGCGCGTGCGGCACGGCCGTCGCCAGCACCGTCATCGCCTTTAGGAGCTCGTATTGCGCGTCGGCGACGGCCACGGCGACGGCGGCTGCTAGGAGGTTGTGATATAGTAGATAGTAAACGGCAGCTATAATTTAGTTCTTTTTGGCTCGCGCAGACTTCTCCGGGTTGGAACACTTGATGCATGTAAGGGTGCCTATTTGTGCACATAAAACAAGCTTCTTTAGTCATTATTGTCATTGTCTAAAGAGACCAAAATTTGTCCGCCCGTTCCGGGCCATCAGCTCGCGTAGACTGTAGCCCGGCGGCGGGGCCACGGGCTCCTTCTTCGTCAGCCGGATCCACTCGGCCCGCGTCTGCATCATCAGGTCGTCTAACGCATTGCAGCTGACCATCAGCTCCGTCTCCGCGGGCAGGGGCGCGTCGTCGCCATTCAGCGTCCCCAGCGCGCCGAGGATGTCGCTCCGCAGGCCCATGAGCCACGGGTGCACGACCATCACGTAGTCGTGGACCGTGACGAAATCACCACCACCGCCACCACCCTCCGTGACTCCGCCCGTCCCCGTCACCACGACGCTGGCATCCTTCTTGCCCACCGGCCTCGCCGTGCCGCAGCACTCGTCGCCGCCCGCGTCACCGTCATCGTCACCCTCGTCGCCCGCCACGTGTTCGCAGTGCATGTCTTCCCAGTTGTCCTCCCAGTACTGCAACTCGGACACGTGCACCGTGATGGACGAGACCCGGGGCTCGCTGATGGGCAATTGGGAGACGGGGTGCCACACGCCCGTTGTCGCATTGTAGTACGGCGCGCGCACGTCCGGGTTGGTCGGGCTGGCCATGACGGCGAGGCCGCTGGTCTCGAGCGTCGGCCCGTCGAGCGGCCAGAAGAGCAGCTTGCCGCCCGCCGCGGAAGGCAGCACCGCTTGCTTGGCCGCGCGGAGTGCAGCGAGGGTGGGGTAAGGCGGTTGGATGGGTTTTGGAATACCTGCCAGGTCGGCCATTTTGTCAGGGCGCCCGCAGGAATGGATGGAATTTTTGTGTTGTTGTTGTTGTTGTTGACCGGATTGCACGAGACCGGGAGGATGCAAAGAAAGACGGTCGGCGGCTTGCTTGCAGGTTTAAATAGACTAGGCCGTTTAAACGGCCCCGCACATCCCGGAGCTAATTGGGTCGCCCATGTCACGTGTTGTGGCTGAGATAGTGGCTTGACATGTGGCTCAACCTCTCAGCCCTTGCCTAATTGGGCCCTTACCCGTTAATAACACCCGCGTTAAAATTGACGCGTTTGCTGTTGATTTTGTTTTGCTGCTGCTTTTGGCCCATTTCTGCTAACGTGCCTTCCTTCATTAATTGTCCCGATTGAAGCTATATACATTTTCACCATCGTCACGATGTCTCCGTCACCCTCTTCATCGCAGCAACCTGCCCGAGGTAGTTCTGGCATCTTCTTTAATAATATCTTTAAGCCACGCCGTTTTATGAGCTATCTTTTTTTCTCCTCTTTGCCCTTGAGACGGGCATTCCTGGCGATTTGAGGTCATTAGGAGATCGCTGCTAGCAATTTTTCTTGCCAAGCCTTAGACCCCTGTTCAGTTTGTAATTCATTCAATCCAATCCAGGTCAATCCAATCCGGGGCTTTTACTGCTCAATCCAATCTAATCCCACGATCGCCTGTGGTAGTGACAAGTCCCAAACCTGCTGGGTTTGCGACGATGCCCGGAATGAGCAAGGATTTATGTCTGCCGGCTTGATTCTTTGTGTGGGAGCAGCGCAACTTGCTGGTTGAAGGTGCTGATCCCTCCGACAGCAGTGGCCATCGCCCCAGGCAACCGCTATGATTCCATAGTTACAGATCGAAGGCGCTTACTGAGCTTCTCCGCGTGGCTTACAGGAGGGCAACAGTGCTGATTCAGGATCGATAATCGTTCTCGAGTCCGTCCCCAGTGGTGGACTTCATGTGGGAGATGCAGGGAAACTGGGAAGCTGGGAAACTGGTTCTGTTCTGTGTGGTATGTGTAAGAAGGTCGGGTGGGTCGGAGGGTGGTGTTAGAAGATACCGCTCTCTGAGCAATGGGCAACGAGCTTCAAATGGTAGTTATGCAGAGCAAGAGCACTGGGAAGAGGTCATTCAGTGGTGTTCTTGTGTGTGTTGTTGTTGAACTCTGTGGTTCCGAACTGCCTGCAGATGTGGGAGCGCCAGAGACCCTGAAATCCAGAAGTGCCAACCCCTCAACCTGCATCTGACCCAGTTGGGCTCAGCCTCGCATGCCTGTGGCGGCCAATCCTGCGATGCCGCGTATTCAAAACATCCGGACCTCTCCTGGCGCCTGGAGATGCCAGTTCCAGGCGGCCCGTTCCATCCAACAGGTGGCCGACTACAAGATGTAGGCGCGGGGCACAACCCGAACCCTGACCACACTTCATCCAGACCCTGTGAACTCGCTGCCCTTGGCTACCCCTCTCTTCGAGCTGCATGGCGCTCGCGTCAGGCATCCATGCCTGCGCTGCTGTCACGCGCTTCGGGTCCATCTGTTAGAATCTCAGTGGTAAAACGGAGCGAAAATAGAGGATGGGATGCAGATGTCACAGATGAGATTGAACTGATGGATCTTGATGGTGCTTATGCTGTTGTATTGCTTGTTGTACTGCTCTGTCTGGGAGTGGTCCTGGTGGACGTACTCCAAGGGAGATATCTCCAGCCGCAGTGGGCCTGTCTTGGCACCCCTTGAACCAGGGTGCACGGTTCAACACCATCTGGATGGCCTTCTGTCGATTTGACGGAACCCTTAGCGGGTGACTCGTACGGAGAACGCCCTTGCCGGCTTTCATGAAACCCCGCGCAGGTTCGCCGGCAGTCACAAACCAGATCAAGATGGCTTGAATGCGGGAGTCTGAGTTAACAGCCATTGCAGGTGGTCTTGTGTGTACAGTTGTGTGTCGATTCTGTGTCAATCCTTCAATTCTGGGAACCCCCGAAGACCCTGCAACCTGGCCGACCCGACACATCCTTTTCCAGCTCCTTGCGCTAGGCTCAATGAGGCTTAGTCCATAGCGCGACTCCTGGCCCGGACATCGTGTGAGCCAGCCGGTCCATGCGCTCAATCCAACACACCCCCTTAGGTAAGCCCGTAGGGCCTACCTGACCGAATTGACCGAATTGAAACTATTCCCAGTCATCCTCTTCTTCAGCCGTATTGTCCGTTGGGTCCTCGAGGTCCTCCTTCTTCCTCCTTTCAGCGATCAGCTCTCTCACATCTCGTAGGTTCATCTGTTCGATAAAGCTCTCCCATGCGCCCTTTTGAAGCGCCTTCGTCAGGCCATCCGCCATCATTTCTGCACTCTTAGTGTAACAGACTGTGATCCTTTCGTTCTGCACCTCTTGACGTAGCTAGTGGTTGTGAATGTCCACGTGCCGTAGGCTCGTCTTGAGCATGGCGATCTCTGCAGTCACCAGGCGGATCGTCTGCGTGTTGTCACACTCGATCTTAATGCGGTTGTCTTCCAGCCCGACCTTTAGTTCCTTTAGTAGCCTGCTCACAAATAGAGCTTCTTTTGCTGCCTGTGAGAGAGCTAGGAGTTCTGCCTCGGTTGTTGACGTTGTGACAGTGTCCTGTTTGTTAGCTCTCCAGCCGATCATGCCGCCAAATAACTTCATGGCGTAGGCTTGGGAGCTCTTTCGATCGAGCCTATTGTCGGCGAATGAAGCGTCGCTCGCCACTCGAAAATCGTCCTCTCCTCCGTACTGAAGCGCTAGGTAGCTTGTTTCTTAAAGGTACAGGAGCACCCTGTCTGCGGCCGCCTAGTGTTCGGGGCTAGGGTTCGTTATAAAGCGTACTAGCCTCGAGACTGCGAAGGCTACGTCGGGTCTCGTGATCACTGCTACATACAGCAGAGAGCCTACTTTTCTTAAGTAGATCACGGTTTCGGCTTTATTAGCTAAGCTATCGAAGGGTAGGAGCTCGTCTTTCGCTATAGGGGTGCTCGCTGCCTGCTTTGTTTACGCTAGATTAGCTATCTTTTCGATGTACGAAGATTAGGAGAGGTAGATAAGCTTCTTATCCCTGTCCCGAAGGATCTCTATTCCGAGGAACCATTAAAGGTTATCGCCCCCGGTGAGCTTGTATCTTGTTTAGAGCTGTGCGATCAGCTCTAAGGCAGTTTGCTTGTTCTTTTCCTTAAACGCGAGCGTGATATTATCCACGTAGAAGAACAGAAGCACTCTATCCTTAGTAAAGTAACAAGGCTTATAAGGTACTGGTTAGAATCCCAGTGTGCGCAGAGTCTGCGTGAGCGCTCTCTGCCACAGTAGTGGTGATCGACGAAGCCCGTAAAGTGCTTTCCTGAGCTTGAGTATTGTGCCGCTCTTCCTATGGCCCGGTGGCATCTTCATGTACACGTCTTCGTTAAGCTCTGCGTTCATAAACGCGTTCACCGCGTCGTATTGCAACAGCTCTAGATCGAAGCGTGCTGCGATCGCTATCAGCGTTCGGAATAATCTTCCTGCGAACGTTGCCGCATAACTGCTTATATACGGATCAAGGAGTTATTAATCTCCTCGTATAACGAGCCTCGCTTTCGCCTTCTCGAATCTGCTATACTTATCAAATTTATACACATAGACCCACTTACAGTCAAGGATCTTATAGCCTTTTGCCTACGAATCGCGTGAGCTGATCTCGATCCAAGACCTTATCTCTTAGTAGCTCTGAAGGTGCGTTTTCTCTGCTTCTGTCACGGGACCGATCTGGCAGCTGCATCTGATAGCCATATTCAGTGCCAGCAGCGATCCCGCGACCCGCTTACACCCGCGTGCAACCGCTTACAACCGCTCTGTTATGGATCTAATCCATAACCATAAACTTCACTAAGGCTGTACTAAAACAACCACATTGACAGACAGAACATAACACACACTTACAAACGTACCCAGTAGTATTTAAACGCAGCCTTCGCTCTCCGTACTGCAGATAGTCTTTTTCTCCTTAGCTTAGAATTCTACGAATTACGTCAACCTACTGCGTGTGCCTTATCCCGCTTCTGTTCAGGTGACTGCCCTCACAGCTTCCTTAAATAGCCCGCTTAATGCGTGAGTCTCGATCTCCGTATAGTTCTTTAAGGGCGCTAGAAGATCTCTCTTATGTATAGACAGGGGCTTCCGCAGTAGTCTTTCTACCTGCGCTCTTATAAGTGTCTTCTTTTCTAACGATTTTACCATACTCGCCCTAGTCCCTGCTAGGAAGGCGCCCTGCTAACAGTCTGAGTAATAGAGTGGTTTCACGCTTAGGCATTAATCTAGTCTCTGCCAGGCTCTAAGGCTCTCTAGATAATAATCCTAGTTTTTCCGGGCTCTAGAGCTCCCTAGATAGTAGCTTGGACAGTAATCCCGCTGGCGTTCTTCGCCGAGGGCTCTAAAGCTCTCTGGATAGTAATCCCGGGGTTTCCGGGCTCTAGAACCCACTGGAAAGTAATCCGACTGGCCAAGTCGGGCTCTAAGGGTTATCTTTTCAGGCTCGATCAGAAGATCTTCTTCTACAGCGGTGGTGCACGCTTACCTTGTATTAATCGCTTCGCCTATTAACATTCCTACAGGGCTCGTTTGCCTTCTTTGGCTCGAGGTTTGTCCCATTAAGCTCCGCTGACTTGTTTAGCTCTGCTCACCTAGCAAACGTTAAGCATCCCCGAGCTCTGCCCGCCTCGTTTAGTTTCTATTGCCTAGCTTTCCCGCAGGGCGTCCCCTAGGGTTCAGCCTTGTTTAGCGCAGGTCCCCTAGCGGTCTAATCGCAGCTGCAAGCATAGCAGCTGGTGGTGAAGGTAGTGGTGTTGGAAGGAGCTTAAACCTCGCTTCCGTGTAGAGCTTCTCGCTCTGTTTACTGACGCCTTGATTGACCGCTTCTTGCAGTCCAGCATCGTTGTCTTCGCGCGTTTCCCGCGTTCTGACTTCAATTTCGTCTTCGGCCATGCCCTTTAGGTCTCGCACTTCTTGTGGCTCTTCCTGTGCGGGTTGGACCTGCTCTTCTTCCTGTTGCCCAGGGGTTGAACACTTCTGTAGCAATTCGGCAAGCTCCTCAAGGTTCAGCTCGTGGATGTCATCTCTCAAGCTCTCCAGATTGCCGTTAAAGGTCTCGTGCTCGTCGAAGATCACATCTCTAGTGGCCACGACTTTGTTGAGTGCAGGGTTCCAGATCCGGTATACATGTGTGGAGTTGTAGCCGATCAAGTATCCGATCCACGCTTTGGGGTTTAGTCGCTTAAGGCGCTGCTCTTTCTTCATTGCTTCTGTTGTGAGAGCATAGGCTTTACAGCCAAAGGCTCGAAGATGTGCCTGATCTGGTCTGCGCTGCTCTCCGTTCTTTGAGTGAAAGCATTCGTATGGCGTTTTCCAGTCGTATTTGTATCGTGGAGTGCGATTCAACAGGTATACCGCCGTTCTTGCGATCTCTCTCCATAGGGCACCCGATATCCTAAGCCTCGTAACACTGTAGACTGGTGAAACGGTGATAAGGAGGGAAAGAAGTTAAGCAGTCTGCAACTAGCAAGGATAAGGTACATATCACGGTTCAAAGAGACTTAATATTCAGCACAAGTCGCTAAAGTGGCTAGGGAGCAACTGGATCTTGCGACTTAAGGCAGGTTTTATCATGGGCTTTCACGTTATTAGACGCCAATGCGACGCAAGCATAGTGCTAAGAACAACAAAAAGCCGTATGTAACGTTCCTTAAAAGACTTACAATCTACTACCAAGCAGCAAACCCGACCTGACCTTACGCGCCCCGTCAACCCCCATTACCCCTCTGGAAACGGATTTCTGCTCTCCTTAACCCCGTGAACTTCAATGCGGTGTTCCTGTCTCCTATCCCATGGCATCATGCCAGTGAAAACCGCGTCACACTGGTCACATTTAAAAGGGCCCTGTTTCCGTAATCAGTCAAGCAGGAAACGAAGTCGTAAACATACAGGTTAATAGAAAGGCGAAAAGAAGAACAAAAGGGGAAAAAAAGCAATGAAAAGGGGATATAGGAGTAGGCTGCTCACATTTCGCTCATATGCCCATGGCGGCGCATATTCACCCTTGTAACCATATGTATAGACAACGAATAAGCCCATGTGCCCTTCCTCATCGCCAATCTTTTCGCTCTCAGGGACACCTCGGCTGGGGTCGGCAAACGAGAGGATCTCCTTTCTCAGCTCCTCAAACCCGGTCGGGATCTCGGCGGGGAGGTCCTCATCCACCCGCAGCTCGCGGTGCGCGTACACGGTAAACCAGGCATACGTTACGTATGCGACGAAGGAATGTTGCATTCCTTCTGTGGAAGGCATCATGACGCGGAACTTGTTTTTATCGATACTAGCAGTACTGCCGCTGCCGCTGCCGCCCGCCGCTGCCGCCTCTGCTTTGCTGACGATCTTTTTGTAGAGCAACGCCGAGATCTTATCCTTGTCGGGATGGTCCGGGTAGTACTGTGGACGGCCCTCCGTCTCGTCCAAGCCGTTGGCGGTGAGAAATGCGTCAAGAACGGCCACGGAAACCTTAAAGCCGCAAAGAATCGTGGTCGACATCGCGCCTCTGGCCGATTTGCCTTGGCAAATTGTTTGCAGGTGAGAAGAGCAAAGTATTAAAAATTGTTTGCAGGTGAGAAGAGCAGAGTCTTCAGTATTGGGAGGGGGGGAGGGGCGATGACATAGGGTCGGCTTATTTCAATTTAGTCAAAAGAAGAAAAGACGAACAAGAAGCGCGAGGCAGAAGCACAGGACTTGGATTCCTGGCGCGCCTGGCTCCCCGAGTGGGTTGGCGGGTGGCGGGGTAATTAGCTCCCCTTTTTACGCCGCCATCATCTTAACACTTCAGGTCCACTGTACAAGGGTAGTCTCTCTGCAACCATGCCACTTTATTTATAGATATCCATAGATTCGTTCACAAGTCTGTTTGGCAGTCTACGCCGCCCTGCAAAATTCACCGGACGCGGCGCAGTATGTATGTCTGCGGCATCCATCGGTTGTTTACCGCTCGTGCCCCGCCCCCACTTTTCGGCCTCGCAAAGTTGGTGCACTACCTAACCACCAAACGCGGTCAGACCAACCAGAACGGTCACTGTGAAGGCCCGATCGTAGACACGGGATAGCGACAGCAGTTAAGGGCTAGGCATCTTATGTGAATAAGTTGAATGCTAAGACAAGTGAGCAGCGGAGATTGCGACTTTCTCTTTAGACGTACGGTTTTCATGAAGAGAGCGCAGGGTGCTTTGCACTTCAAATGTTAACAAGCCAGAAATTGTGGGTGCTCGCACATAAATGACTGTTAATGCTGGAGCTATAGTTGATGCAGACAATGGCCGTGTTGGTGGCCTGGCCGTGTTTGGTGGCCTGGCCGTGTTAGTGGCCTGGCCGTGTTGTTGAAGCGGGGACCAAAACAGTGGGGGCGTGGCACGAGTAATACTTGACACACGTGCGAGGTGAGGGAAGCATGTCTCGGTGTGCTCAACGTTACCAGCAAGTTATGAGCTACGCATTTAAAACGGGATGAAAGAACGTTTTAGGGATGAATAAAGGCACCTGCGCCCTCGAAACCACTCTATTTAGGTGAGGTACATTCTCTCTCACTCCGACCCATCTTTCCACAGCTGCCTGCCACTTACGTCTGCCCTCATGCAAAAGATGGCGAAACCTGTTCTGGTACTAATAGATGCAGTGCGTGCCGGTTTCCCTTCCTTCCACAAGTTTCGCATCGGGAATAGCCCCTATCGAGTCCAGGCAAGGTTCTAGAAATTAGGTGGGTTCGGCGTGTTGTACGCCGTGTTTTGGACGACGGTGAAGAGGTTCTCGAGGAGCTGCGCGTCGCCCTGATATGCCGGTTGGCCAGTGTTTTAGTCCAGCGTCCAGTAGTCGAGCGTATACGCCTCCGTCGTGTTCACAAACAATTCGCCTTGTGGGTTTTCTCTGACGTGCCGCTGGTGCAGCAGGGTAGTGGGATCGATCATGTGTAGGCGAGGATCCAAATCCCAGGCCTCCTGCCGGTTGCTCATCACCACACGCAGCGGACTCACCTGATCGATCTGCGCCTGGAGATTCGCCGCGAGCTGCGCCTGGCCCTGCTGCTGCGCCGTGGCCAGCGCTATGTTGAGCTCCGGATTCCACACGAAGGGCATCCACTTGAGGCCAATCGCGATAATTAGGAAAACCATGCGGTCCGGGTGCGCGTACGCCAGCCGCCCCACCGCCTCATTGATGGCGTCCTTCCATTCGCCGGGCGTGTCATGATTCGGAGCCTTACACTCGATCCAAAGGACGTCTCGCTCTTCGGCACGTTGCCCCTGGCCCGGCTGCGGCGGGGGAAGATTCTGGAGCCTGATGACGATGATGTCGGGCCTTTTATGGTGCAGTGATACCGCCGGCGGCAGGGCCCGGTACGCCTCCCGCTGGATTGCGTAATGAATAGTGGAATTCGGGGGAGTCCACTGGGGAAAGTACACCGCCGGGATGTCTGTCCACGCATAGCAGACGACATCCTCGTACGGGTACTTGGTCCCTCTGCACTCGATTCTAAAGATACTCGTGGAAGCCGCCCCCTGCGACTCCTAGAAGTGGCGAGCACTATAAAGGACAGGGGTCAATATCTCCTCGACTCACAGCCTAGGATGCAGTCAGCTTACAAACCAGGCTGAGCCATCTCGTCCTGCTTGCTCTTTAAGCTGTGGTGAACTTTAACAGAAAAGGTTGTCGACAGCGGTACTAAAGATTAACACAACGCACACGGTCTGAAATAGTTGATAAGTGTATAAGAATGCACAGGCGGTGGTCGGAATGCGGATCATAAAAGAATCTTCTGATCTGGGAAGTGTAAAGGGACTGTCTTAACTTATAGAATCCATGTCTCTGCCTTCTTATCATGTACGACATTTTATACTCAGACGTAACCATCACTAAGAGCTCGCAGGCTTATAATCTTGTCTCTAGCCCGGTGAGACGTTAGGAGAATGTGTTAGATAACCTAAGGTGGGGGTTTCGTCGATGGTCTGGGTTTCGTCCATAGTCTGGGTTTCGGGTAGGCCTATTAGGTCGCGTTTTAGTTGAAACAGGACCGTTATAAGAAGACGGCCGTAATTCGCGAAGTAAATTACTATTTTTATCACCAACGACTAAATGATACTAACAGGCACTGTAGCCGGGTTGTGGTCAGTTAGGCTGAGGCCTCTTCTGAGGGCGCGGCGGGAGAGAGGCGGCGGCGCAGACTGTTCAGATGTCCGTCTCTTAACAGCAATCTTGTCGGCACCTTAAGCGCTCTTTTATGCCATCTGAACCGGCCAACATCTGCTTATGGTCTGTTTCATTGCTCTTAGCGTGAAAAACGGTCGGTCGTTTTATTTGTAGGGGGCTGCCCCTGAAACGTAGTAGCCGAGGCTGAGGCCTTTGTGATTCGTCTTGCCTGTCTCAAACCGTCCAATACTAACATGGCGTCTTTCCATTTAAGTCACATCACGTCCTCATCCCTAAGAGAAGAGAGTCTCTTTTCTGTTTAAAGCGTACGACTCATTGAGACTAGCTGTGTTGACATAGCTACGTCTTCGGAAACCTCTCTTTCAATCTTACTTTCCACATTCTGTACTTAGCAGCGTGTCTGCGTGCCATCCGATCCCCACAGCCTCACCATGTCGCGCTATTCGGATGACCCCCCTTACCGCAGGCCGGTCGTAGACCCCTATGCCTATCAGTACCCCGCCGGCCCGTCCTACAATGCCCCTGGTCCCAGCACCCGGCAGAGCAAACAGGGTTACGACGACTATGGTGAGTTTGGTCCTCATTCACTCCGTGTCCCTATAAAGAGCAGATTTTCATCCTGTTATTACTGGCGCTGTGCTACTAAAAATCAGCCGAGTCTCCGTTTTCTGCCTTCTTCTGCCTTGTATGCCCTGAAGCTATGTCGGGTTGTAGTCCTTAAACTTCTTTAATATAGCTAACTTCTCGCTGCCTCGTGTTTGCCCAGACGACGATTACGAGACAATGACCAGTAAAATGGGCTAAACGAGCCTAAAAGATTCAGGTTCACAATATGGATATGGGTTCAAAACTTGGAAAGAGCTGCAGAAAAAAGATCCAGCATCCTGGAACGAACTTGCCCTCGCCTGGAAAGCGTGGGAGAAGTTGGAGAAGAAGAAGATCATCCGGCCATTTAAGATTGCCTACCCGACAATCATCAATTCGAACATCACCAAAGCGAAGACCAGCAGTGGCAGCAAATCCAATTACCCTGGCTCCGCCCCAGGCTACGGCGGCGGCTCTGGCTCTGGCTACGGTGGTTCTTCCGGTGCCTCCCAGAACTCCTACCCGTGCAATTTTTGCGACAAGATTTATCCGACAAAGGCAGACGTGGAAATACATGAGGACAAGCGGCACATCTGCCAGTACTGTAGAGCGGGATTCGAGAAGGAGAAAGCTAGGAACAAACACGAGGACGAACATATCTGCCAGTACTGTAGAAAGGCATACGAAGACGCGAAAGCTAGGAACAGTCACGAGAAGAGGTGTTCGAAGCGCCGATGATCAGAAATGGAGTAGAGAAGACTTAGGCGGATCCTTAAGGGCGTATTAGAAAGAAACTCAGACTGGGCTGGACCTAAGAGTTCTTGTTCGTTCGTTCATACGTATACATTACGTTAGGTGGCAGGAGTGAATTTACAGATCTTAAAACCTAAAACCATGCATGATTTATAATCCGTACTTATCATCACGTGAGAATGTGCTTAGCACCTATGTAGGCTATAGGTACGTTATTAGGGAAGGCGATGGATACGGTACACCAGCCATCGCTGTACGCATGGTATAGAGACCTTAAACTCATCTGTAGCTAATAAATGAAGCTGTCCCGCTAAAGCAGCACCATTAGCCGCAGCCGCAGTTACGTAGGGATAAAGGTATACTTAAGGCACGACCTGTGTCACGGCACTGGCGTGCACACCCTGTGTGCGAACCACCTGTAACCGTGATAAGCCGACTGTTCACCGGGCCCGCTGGGTGAATATGGCCCGCCTTCTGACAAGCCGACTGTTCACTAGGCCCGCCTTCGGTGAATACGGCCACCGGGCCGCCGCAGCCATATTCACTCACTGTTGGGCTTGTGGCTGTTCACAGGGCGCCCGCAGGGACCGCAGCTATATAAACCATGGCAATCCTCCCACCTTTGTAAATAGTTCTTCTTTTCTTCTTTAACTTAGTGTTCTACGAATAGAGTAGGTAACAACTTGGCGCCCTTATGCCCTCGAATACTGCTCCCGTCACATAACACTAAGTTTAATAAAAACCCGCTTAAGAAGGCCAGCACAATATCCAACGAATTGAACAAGTCCGCACGCAGCAACTCGCGCGCAGACTGACTGAACCTAACTGAACTCGATATATCGGTTAGATACCCGACGCGCTCACGTGACGCGTCGAACCCTCTGTTAACCTGGCGGGCTAACCACCATAACGATAGAAAGAAGCTACAGTTTTCGAACCTGTGTAGACTCGAAGCTAAACTAAAAGAATGGCTCGCGATAACGATAAGGGCATAGTTACTGTAGCTAAGGCCCGTAAAGAAGTACGATTCCGATTCGAGGACCTCTAACGCGCCCTCCCTAATTAAGATAAGCGCCAGTCGATTAACGAACCTAATGCTGTACCGGGACTAAGATGAGCCTCTTAAGGCCTGGCAAATGAACACTTCCCCGCCCCTAATGTAAGCGACGTTATTGATCTCGATAATGACCTTAACGGTATGGAGGTAACGGGCACACCCCGGGTGAATTTCCTTAACGAGGAGGGCCCTACGTTTAAAGACTACCGCCGTAATTTAGTCCCCCGGATCCCTAACTTTCGATACACGGTTACCCGGGAGGACTTTAAACAAGATGTAACCAGCCGGGCCGAGGCCCTGGCCGAGGTATACAGCTCGGTGAATAAGAAGACCGGGCCCTGCTTCCCTTTCAAAGCCCTGTCCGACGAGGCTTAACGGGATCTCCCGTATGAAGGAGTGGTGGATTCTACCGACTTCCATAAGCTGGCGCAGTAACACCTAGAGGCTATTTTCCATGAGTTTAAGCTGCGGACCTTCTGGTTCTATACGTACCGAGAACTAGCGGAAGAGCTTTACACTTAGGCACGCAACCTGGACCACAATATAATAATCACTTACGCCTAGTTGGAAAAAATTAAGAAGTCCCCTTTCTTCGTTAAACTGTAAGCGGACGCGGCGAAGTAGCGTGCTTAAGGTCTCGGCTCCGGTATTAAATAAGAAGCCGTAAATCAAATCCTTAAGCAGCTAACGGAAAAAGACAAGCAAGTTTTAGAATAAAACGCTATTATTACCGAACTTCACGTTAAAGTGCGCAGTTTACGCTATAAGCGTTAAGATACCCCGATAATATAATAGATAATAAGATCCTCCGTTCCCCCGACTTTAGCACCCTCCGTCCGCTCTGCTATTACGGAGGGAGGGTTTAAGAGAAGTGCTAAGCACGCCGATGCCCCTATGTTCTATAATAATAAGGTAAAGGATACCGTTACCTTTAACGTTTAGCTGCGGCAGGTGCGGAACAAGCTGACTGCTAACGCGGACCATTTCCTTATTAACGAGGCTTAACGTATTTATATCGAGAGTCGCGTTTAAGGCTTAGCCTTAAAGGCTTTAAAGCCATACCTTTATGACGGGCACTTAAACCAGATCGTTACGTCGGAAGCCCTCCTTAAGCATCTGTAGAATGAATACCATAACCATCGTTAAGAGGAGGAAGCCCGGGATAAGTTCGACGCCCTGCAGATGCAGCTAAGGGATAACTACTACGCGTTTAAGAATAACTTTGTGCGGTATGCCGGCGAATGTTAGAAGCCGAAGGATCAATGGAAAAAGGAGTTCCGTCGTAAGCTAACTACTAACTTATAAGTGGCCTTAGCAGGGCATTACGCCGACCCACGCATTGGTTTTAAAGAATATGCTAACCTGGGAGCTAACATTACTACCACCTACCAGCTCGCTTATAAAAAGCGCGAGAAAGAGAAGGCTAAGGCAGTTAAGAACCCGAGTGGTAATGGAAGCGGAAACCCTAGGCCTCGGGGCAATAGGAACATAAGCACCACCCCTTCGGGTGGCAGTGGAATCTCCGCTCCACGGTATAGCGGCCCGACCGCCGAGGAAGCTAAGAAGTTACTCCTGGAAGGAAGATGCTTCGTGTGTAAGGAGAAAGGGCATATTAGAGCGACCTGCCTTAATAAGGAAAGACTGGTTAAGGAACATGACGTAAAACTCTAGTTTATCGCGGACCGGTATGTAAGTAAGAACCGCGGTGGAACCCCCGCCGCCGACACCGAGAGCCCGCGTGTCACGGAGCTAGACAGCGATAACGAGTTAATAAACTGAATACCTTAAGCGAATTAGTCTCCTACTTAAGGGAGGAATCGGTAAAAGTGTTTAAGCTGGACGAAATACTAGAAGATAATATCCCTTATATATCGGAGATAGACTTAAGGCAGTTCTTAAGAAGGAACCCCCTTATCTGCTTATGTATCATAGTTAATAATGGATTGTTATTAACCACTTAAGATGCCCTTATTGATTTTGGAGCTAACGGCTACATTTTTATAAACCTTGCTTATGCGAAAAGACTACGGAAAATGCTGCGCACTACCGTCACTACCGATTTCGAACCACGAAGAATCGGCGGTTATAGCGGAGACGGAGTCTAGAAGATAAAAACTATAATTTAAGCCGACATCATTATATAAGGAAGGACTATTAAGGACGAATGGCTAATAGTAGTGAAGATGAACCACGACGTTATTCTGGGGCAGCACTGGCTAAGGAAGCACGACTTATTAGTGGATTCTCGTCGCCGAAGGGTCCTGTTTCCACCGGAGTGGCTGCTAGACCCTATATGGTGGAAGACTATATTTATGGACGAGAATAACTAGTTGCTCCGAGACCCTAAATACTAAAAGGATGTTATCTATCGGGGAGCTAAAATGGAGGAGTAAGACAGATTACGGCGAAAGGAATACCAGATTACCGAACGGATTAAAGAGCTGGAAAAAGCCCTTAAAGAGCCACTAAAGAAAGAGAAGCTTACGGAGAGCGTGGACCCGCCCCTCCTCGGGCTTATAACCTTACTATAACGAAGCCTATCAGTAGCTAACACCGGGCGATTAAAAAGACCAGTCGCCCGTATAGAATGACTATTGTCGTAAGCGACCTAAGATGAACTCCATTATAATAATGACGACGTAAACCGGGGTTAGACCGAGAAGAAAACCTAAAAAACTTAAAAACCTTAAAAAACCTAGTGGCAGCGAGATGCGGAGGGCTTATACGAGTATCGGAGAGACTTTATTAAGTGGTATAAGCACCGACCCTTATCGATCGCAGTGGTAAGCGTTACGGTATTTTCCCGGGTAGCGGACGTAAACACGGTAAGCGTTACGTGCTTACATGAAATCGATAAGATTATACTTAATAAAAAGAGGGACCTTTTAACAGGAGAAGAAGAGCTATTAAAACGCCTGATCCGTAAAGCGGTGCCACTTAAGTACTACAACTACTTAAATGTGTTTAGTAAAGCGGACTTTAATACTTTACCTAAACATACTGTAAGGGATCACCGAATCGAGCTGGAAGAAGGATAGCGCGCCGAAAAGCTAAGGTTTAGCCCCTTATATAAGATGTCCTTAAAAGAGCTAGAACTCTGTTAGAAGTATATTACGGAGAACCTAAATAAAGGATTTATTACCCTTAGCTCGGCGCTATAAGCGGCTCCTGTATTGTTCGCATTAAAACCTAACGGTACCAGTTTCCGTTTCTACGTGGACTACCGAAGGTTAAATGCCCTTACGAAAAAGGACCGGTACCCGTTACCGTTAATAAACGAAACTATAGCCCGGATTGCTTAAGTAAAAGTCTTTACGAAGATCGATATACGTTAAGCCTTTAATAGGATTCGTATACGGCCGGAGGATAAAGACTTAACTACTTTCCGGACCCGATATAGGGCTTATAAGTATAAGGTCTTGCCGTTCGGACTAACGAATGGTCCGGCGACGTTTTAATGGTATATTAATAATGCGTTAATAAGATATTTAAACGACTTTTACAGTGCCTATATTAACGATATCTTAATATTCTTAAGCGACTTAAACTCTTATTAAGAGCACGTGGCTAAAGTGTTATAAAGGCTTAAGGAAGCCGGACTTTAAGCTAACATTAAGAAGTACGAGTTCTACATACAGAAGACTAAGTTTTTAAGTTTCATTATCAGTACAGATAAGATTGTTATAGATCCGGTGAAGGTAATTGTTATTAAAGATTAAACCGTACTAAGGAACGTAAAGGGGGTTCAATCTTTCTTAGGGTTCTGTAATTTTTACAGGAGGTTTATACTGGAATATAGCCGACGAGCGAAACTATTACATGCCCTGACCCGAAAGGAGGAACCCTTCGTTTGGAACGCCGAAAGATAAGCTGCTTTTAAGAAATTAAAGGAGCTCCTAATCAGTGCGCCGGTGTTAGCCCATTTCCAGCCCCATTTACCTATTAAGGTGGAAACCGATGCGTTAAATGGGGTGGTGGCCGGGGTGTTATTACAGCAAAACCCCGTTACGGGAGATTGGCACCCGGTAGCTTATTATTCCTTAACGATAAAAGGCGCCGAGCATAACTATCCGATTCACGATAAAGAGCTAATGGCCGTGGTAATGGCCTTAAAGACGTAGCGAGGGGAACTGTAAGGACTGGAGCACCCCTTCCTCGTTATTATAAATTATGAAGCCTTTAAGTACTTCACCACTAAACGCTTACTGAGTCAGAGGCAAGCGGGATAGGCCGGAACTATAGCGTTATTTAACTTCGACATAACGTACCACTTAAGCAAGGAAAACGTTATAGCAGACGCCTTGTCCTGGAAGTCTAATAAGATGAAAACGTAAAAGGCTAAGAAGGATGCTTACCGCACGCTTACCATTTTCCGGCAAGTTAGCTATAAGGAACCGGCGGAAGCGGTGGAGGTATTAGTGTTAAACGAGGACAGGGAATCCCTTATACTCTCCGGTTTCCTGCTCACTGATAAAGTATTAGAGGCTAATAAATATAACCTTAGCTTATTAGTTTACCGGGAAAAGGCATAAAGCGGGTTAGACCCGAATTTAAGCATGGCAGGCTTACTAGTATTACGGAACGGGAAACTTATTGTACCAGAAACTAATAACCTGCGAATAAAAGTCCTTACTAAGGTGCACTCCCGGATTACTACGGCTCACCCCGGACAGAATAAGATAAGACAGATAGCTATAGCCCAGTACTAGTGGTCGGGAATGACTGGTGATGTAAACCGGTTCGTGGCTAACTGTATGGGCTGTCGTCCTTTAAAGAAGCTACGTAATAAGACCCCTGGATTACTGAAGCCGCTGCCGGTGCTATTACGAAGTTGGACTTCGGTAGCTATAGATTTTAATAAGATGCCACTGGATAAGTACGGCTACGATAATGCGCTGGTTATAGTTAACCGCTTAAGTAAAGCCGCTTAGATGGTACTATGTAAGTCTACGGTAACTGCGAAGGACGCAGTAAAGATGTATTACGAAGGCCCTTACCAGATCTTTAGCCTCCCATAGGAAATCGTGAGCAACCGAGGGCCCCAGTTCACCGTAAACTTCATAGACGAGCTCTTAAGGATCCTTAGTATTAAGTAGAAGCTGTTATCGTTAGGGCATTCCCAGATAGCAGGACAGGTGGAAATAATGAACGAGTACCTAAACTAGAGGCTTAGGCCTTTTATTAACCATTATTAAGATAACTGGTTACGAGCTATATTAGCGATGGACGCGGTTTAAATGGGGACCCCTTATGATAGTGTCGGGGTGTAACCTTACGAGGTCCTCATGGGTTTCCTTATGCCGATGCCGTTTGACTGGGAGGCTCGGACGAGGCAATGAGAGCTGTTAGGACTGCCTCCTAAGGAACGGATTAACCGTGAGGAAGCGTAAGAAGTGGTATAGAGGATATAAGATTATGTCGAATGGGCCCGAACGCTGATGGGAAAAGCATAAGATAAGCAGGTGGAACAGGCTAACCGCCACCGGCGAATACCGGACTTCGGTGTGGGCGATCGAGTCTTCGTTATTAAGAAAGCCTGGTCGATGGATAGACCGAGTGATAAGTTAAACTACCCGTTAATAAGACAACATTATAGGATAGCCGAAATGATAGGGTACTCGTACCATTTGGAAGTCCCGGATAGCTGGCGCGGTACGGACGTCTTCTACGTGGATCGACTACGTAAATATCCGAATAACCCTTTACTAGGGCAGGAAGCCGAAAATCTTACAGGCGAGATTATCAATGACGAAGAAGAATGGGAAGTCGATCATGTTATGGCCGCCCGCACGTATTATAATAAGCTTCAGTACCAGGTCCAGTGGAAAGGCTGGGACCCGGACCCTACGTGGTATGACGCAGAGAGCCTGAAGAACGCACCTATGGAGCTATGGAAGTTTCACGAGGAGAACCCGGACGTGGCCGGCCCACCTAAGCGGCTACAAGCCTGGATCGACGCCAGCCTGGAGGATAGGTTCGATCCTCCACACCCAGAAGATAACTTACCCGCGCGAGGGCGCGCTGGCGCTGGGAAGCAGTTGCGCAGGTTAACCCGAAAGAAGGTCACATAGAAAAAGTGATTACGTAATCGCGCGGAGGAAATGGTGGAAGTTCGATTCCGGCTGGAAGCGTTGTTTTCTTTGGTTTTTCAAGGCTCGGGGCGAGCTTTTTTCTGAAGGGGGGGGTAATGTTACGGCACTGGCGTGCACACCCTGTGTGCGAACCACCTGTAACCGTGACAAGCCGACTGTTTACTGGGCCCGCTAGGTGAATATGGCCCGCCTTCTGACAAGCCGACTGTTCACCAGGCCCGCCTTCGGTGAATATGGCCACTGGGCCGCCGCAGCCATATTCACTTACTGTTGGGCTTGTGGCTATTCACAGGGCGCCCGCAGGGACCGCAGCTATATAAACCATGGCAATCCTCCCACCTTTGTAAATAGTTCTTCTTTTCTTCTTTAACTTAGTGTTCTACGAATAGAGTAGGTAACAACTTGGCGCCCTTGTGCCCTCGAATACTGCTCCCATCATAGACCTTAAAGGACGCTCTGTAGGAAAGGAGGGAGCAGTGGACTAAATAAAGCAGGGAAAAGGAACTTAAGGGCGATGTGCCACTGGGATCTTAAACGTCAGTATTAAAGACTAAGGGCGATATGCCACCGGACTCCTAACAGTAAATGAAGCAGGAACCTAAAGGCCCTTAAACCTCAGTATTAAAGAGCAGCTGGGCGTAAGCTAAATAAGGCTGGAAAGCTAACTGGGCGTAAGCTAAATAAGGTTAGAGAATCTTCCTTTAAGCGTTGGAAACTAAAGTAATGGGGACCAGCTAGGCGTAAGCTAAACAAGGCTGGAAAGCTAATTAAGCGCAAGCTAAATAAGGTTAGAGAATCTATTATCTGTAAGCAATGGGGAACAGTTAGGCGTAAGCTAAATAAGGCTGAAAAGCTAATTAGGCGCAAGCTAAATAAGGTTAGAGAATCTGCTATTTGCACCATAAGTTTATAAGAGTAATGGAAGCTAATTAGGCGCAAGCTAAATAAGGTTAAAGCATCCTCCAGTTACTTTAAAGCTACACTACACTGATTGCTAGCAGGGCGCTTTTTATGCGGGGACCTAGGCAGGAGTGGTAGATGACTTAAGGAAGAAGGTCCTTACGAGAGCCATCGTGGAGAGGATAATGAGGAAGCCTCGATCGTTACACCGCAGAGATCTTCTAGCACCTCCTAAGAACCACGTAAAGCTTAAGGACCACGCCCTAAGCAAGCAATTTAAAGAAGCAGAGGAAGTATATCTCCGCAGCTATCAGGATATAAAGTCCTAAGTGGAAATCAGTTCCAGAGACCTAAGGGCTAAAAGACAGAAGATCCTTAACTGTAAGTAGGTATATGTGTATAAATTTAATAAGCACGGCAGGTTCGATAAGGCTAAAGCGAGGCTCGTTGTAAGAGGTAATTAACAGCTCCTTAACCCTTACGTAAGCAGTTATGTGGCAACCCTGGTTAGAAGGTCCTTCCAAACGCTGATAGCGATTACGGCACGATACGACCTTAAGCTACTACAGTACGACGTGGTTAACGCTTTCGTTAACGCAGAACTCGATGAAGAAGTGTTTATAAAAATGCCGTTAGGACATTAAAAGGCTAGCACAATACTTAAGCTTAGGAAGGTGCTTTATAGGCTTCGGCGATCGTTATTACTATAGTAAAGATCTCTTACATAGACTCTACGCACACTTAGCTTCTAACTAATACCCTATAAGCCCTGCTATTTCATTAAGGATAGAGTGCTCCTTTTCTTCTACGTGGATAACATCACCTTAACGTTTAACGAGAAGGACCGAGCTAAAGCCCTTACCCTAATCGAATAACTGGAGTAAAGATATTAGCTTACTGGAGGAAAAGACCTGCAGTGGTTCCTGGGTATTAAAGTGCTTAGAGACAGAGAGAAGAAACTTATTTAGCTCTCCTAATCGTCGTATATCGAGAAGATCGCTAATCTGGCATAAACCAAGCAGGCAGCGAGCACCCTAATGGTAAGAGAAGAGCTCCTTCCGTTTAAAGGCTTAGCTAACAAAGCCGATATCGTGACTTACTTATGGAAAATAGGTTCACTATTGTACGCAGCAGTGATTATATGGCCCGACGTTGCCTTCACTATATCTCGGCTAGCTCGCTTTATAACTAACCCTGGACCTAAGCACCAGGCCGCTGCAGATAAGGTGCTCCTATACTTATAAGGAATGAAGTATTTAGCGCTCCAGTATGGAGGAGAAGACGATTTCCGAGTCGCTAGCAATGCTTCCTTTACCGATAACACGATCGACCGAAAGAGCTCCTAAGCCTACGCCATGAAGCTATTCGGCGGGATGATTGGGTGGAGAGCTAACAAGCAAGAGACGGTTATAACGTTAATAACAGAGGCTGAGCTCCTGGCGCTCTCACAAGCAGCGAAGGAAGCCCTCTTCGTGAGCTGACTGCTTAAGGAACTGGGAGTCGAAGTTAACGCGCGAATACGTATCGAGTGTGATAACACACAGACGATCAGGCTGGTGCACGTAGAGATCGCCACCCTTAAGACGAGCCTACGGCACGTGGATATCTATAACCACTAGCTACGTTAAGAAGTGTAAGATGGAAGGATCACAGTCTGTTACACTAAGAGCGCAGAGATGATGGCAGACGGCCTGACCAAGGCTTTGGCTAAGGGAGCATGGGAAAGCTTCCTGGAGCAGATGAACTTGAAGGACATCGAGGAAAGAATCACTGAATGGCGGAAAGGAGACCTCCAAGAAGATGCAATGGTCGTGGACGAAGACTGGGAATAGCTTCAGGCCCAAGCATGCCCTGCAGGCTTGCCTGAGGGGGTGTGTTGGATGCACAAGTAGAAGTGCCCCAGGAAAGGATGTCACGTGACGGCCGGAAGTAGAGGAATGGGCGCCTAAGGAATGGGCGCCTGAGGAATGGGCGCCTGAGGAATGGGCGCCTGATGAATGGGCGCTTGAGGAATGGGCGCCTGAGGAATGGGCGCCTGAGGAATGGGCCCACAACGCATGGAATGGAGCGCTTCCAGAAGACAAAGAGCGCTAAGGAAGCCAATTGGCGCAACTGGAAA
The DNA here is from genome assembly GCA_033297225.1 of Diplogelasinospora grovesii. Taxonomy (NCBI): domain Eukaryota; kingdom Fungi; phylum Ascomycota; class Sordariomycetes; order Sordariales; family Diplogelasinosporaceae; genus Diplogelasinospora; species Diplogelasinospora grovesii. The sequence goes on along the minus strand of MU853988.1, from coordinate 1,261 downwards.
GAGTGCTCCACAACGCCGGAAAAGGATGATCCGCCGTTTGCTCCTTTATTCCAGACCTGTCTATATAACTGATTAAACGGCCAGAAACGGCCTGCTAGACAGTTGAAGAAGAATGACACAAGTTGACCTCAATTACTACGTGTGCAAGAAAAGCCGTGACTTCCAACACTTCTAGACCACCAAAATTGCGCCCAAACCACCACCAATTTACATATCACAAAAAGCAACGCGCAACTATAGTCACGAGATGAAGCTAACAACTCAACGCCATAACGCTATCGAATTCTTTTTGCAAGGACTTTGTAAAATACTTTAAAGTCTTTCGCATCTTTTACACCGACTTTAGAAGCACTGCGCCATTATTTCGCGGCTCTAATGTAGTTAGTAACTCCATTTCCTAGTTTTCCTAGCATTTATATTATCACGATGCCGAAGAGAGATTCTTAGGCCTAGGCCTAGGCCTAGGCTGACTCTATAATCCTAGCTAACCTCCCTTTAATGAAAGCCCTCCTTTTAACTAAAGAAAACTATATTTAACTAACGATTTAAGCCTTATAAGCTGGTTAAGTGCCTAATATCTGATAAGCTGCCTACCTCTTTAAAGTCTTAAAAACGACGTTACGATTATAACTTTACGACTCGCTAGTAATTAAAGATTCGAAAGTGCACTTATAAAAGCTTAACTTATAAAAGGAGGAATTTATTATGAAGGGGTATACTAGTTAAATGCTTAAGGCTAGCTAATAATCATTATTATAATTAAACAATTAATAATAAAGTTACTAATTAAGAAGAGAGATCTTAACCCTTTAAAAAAGACTTAATATTATGTACGTTAACTTAAAGCTTTAATCTCCTTAAATACTATTACGCTTATATAACTTAGTATTTTATAAATAAAGTAAGTAATAACTTAAAGCCTTATCTCTTCGAATATTACTCTTATTATAACTTCTTAATAAAAGTAATAGTATTTTTTAATATAAAGAGCATTAACTTTATATCTTTTTTTTAAAAAAGGTAATAAAGTAAATATCTTATTAATTTATAAGTTATAAATATAATGCTTATATACTTATTTATAGTGATAAAGCTCTTTTTAAAGTCATGTTAATTTAACGTTATTACTTTAAATAATGTAAAAGGTTAATAATCTGCCATTACTCGTGTCAGAAAGTACGGGGCAAGACCGGAGTTTCCAACATGAGCACGGAGGTTCCGGGTACGCAAGACCCACCGAAGGATCCACCATGAAGCAAAG